>CM029940.1:4382082-4585471 GCA_017639245.1 Myiopsitta monachus
TGTTATTCTTGAAACTGCTTAAACTCTAAATCACCTATAAAAAAAAGGCATTTTTGTGTTGTATATAGAAAATATAAACCAGTTAATCATTGTCATTAGTGACAAGATGTTTGAGTCTGTGGGAGGAGTGTCATAGAAGTCCTGGAGGAGGAGAAGGGAGATGAAGACAGATTGGTCTTAGCAAGAACTGATCAAATATGCTTTATTCTTCATCTGTGGTGTTATATTAGGATGATAGCAGGTCTATATTTTTATGGTAGGGATCTGGATGAGTGGAAAGAAGAGGCTACAGCCTTCGAGTCCTCGCTAAACTCTGCCCAGGGTCTCTGATCTGAAATCTTTTTCCCTCAGGTCTTGTGAGTGAGTGGAGTGTGTGTGTGAGTAGAGTGCTGGCACTGAAACATATACATAGAATGTAGGTGATGGAGAGGTTTTATATGTGAAAATATGGCTTTACCAGTCGGACAGCTCCTTAACCATGGCCATCACAATGGCTCTGCTGTCCTTGTCATTCTCTGTGGAAATTCAGGGTTTTCTAAAAAAATAAAAAGATCAAACCATTTCTAATGGTACCAGAGATATTGTAGTTTAATGCGACATCATTAAAAATAAGTTTCTTTAAAGCACTGAATTCTGTTTATAAAAATAGACGGTGAACATATGGTACAACAGAAAAATCCATGTGGTCCTGGAAGAAAAGTAGAAAGTACTTTAGCCTAAACCAGATGTACGAAAGAGAGCTCCTAAATGTATTTTGTCTTTTTTATTTGTGTGTGTGTGTTTGTGTATGTGAGAGATATTTTTGGTTCTTGCTAGGCTTTTTTGCAGCAAAGCTCCTTTCTAGAATTGACTTTCCTTTATTAGAGTTGCAGCTCGGCTTTGTGTGGGCCTCTGGGGGTTTTGGCCAGCTGTTGGCAATTTCAGACACCCAATTACCCCTGGCATCAATGCCGTCTCTCCCCCATCTCCCTTGGGTGCCCACATTTTTTCCTTTGTAACACCAATAGCTGACTAGCTAAGTGCCTGTTATTTCCTTGGCAGAAGATTTGATTGTGTTTTGGGCCAGATACTAAATCCAAAAACTATGTAAAAATGTCAATAGATGAGTGCACATTGATTTTGCTTAGTCACAGTGATATTTGAGCCCCTTTGGGGGCTCTGTCTGGGGAAGTATTTTACAAGAAAGATAATATAACAGAAAATTACTGGATCTGCACAGGTCTCTGGTGGATTTCTTAGGGGCCTGCTAAGTTTCTGTAGAATCAACAAATGCTTTATTAATCTAAATTTGCGGTTTTGTTCTGCCTCTCTTCAGACAGTTTGGGCTTGCTGGAGGAGGCTCAGTTGGAGTGGGGCAGCTGGCGGCAGATCTCTGCCTGCCCTGGGGGTGTTCGGGAGGCCAGGGGTGGCCATGGGCCCCCTCCTCAACCGGCCGAGGTCTGCAGTGGCAGATAAGGCAGGGACAGAGGGACCCTGACTTCTGCGCGGGACCCGCGCTGACTGCAAGCACCTGATAAGGGCCCCATGTGGGAGCTAACCACCAGCCACACCACCAGCATACTGCAGGGCCATGGTGATTGGCAAAAAAAGTTAAACACAACTGGTCCAGGGGTGAAAGGGAGGGCTATGCTGGAAGATAATGGTAATTGATTGAATCAAAGTCACAGAGCAGCCTTGTCTTTTCCTTGCAATTTTTTTTTTTCTAATTTTCAGACCGAAGTATCCAAAGAGCTCAGGTTGCACCGAGCACATGCTGCACTAAAAGATAATAAGCACATGCTCTCTTCAGCTTTTTTGGGAAATTCAGGCCAAGAAAAGGCACAATTAAATAAAATTCACTGCCTTAAAGTTACAAGCACACCGCTCCAAGCTCAGCATAGCATGCTTTTAAGGACAAGAAAAATTGATGGCTTTGTCAGGTCACTGGGCTTGCTGACTACCAGTGACGAGAAGTCGGTTTTACACACAAAGCCCTCAGATAGTGACACCAGAGAAGGGATTGTCTGAGGACTCCGGTGCGCAGCATACATGCATTGGGCGTTTCTGCAGCTCTTTCTCTCCTGCTCCCCTCATACACTGTAGCACAAGACATATGTAGAGGAAAAGAGAGATCCATGCCATTGGTATTTTATATCAGCTACTTTCTAGATTTATTTTAGCCAGTTTTGATCTTTTTCACAACCTGTCAGCCAGATCTTTTTCTTTTTTTTTTCTTCACTTTTTAAGGGGATTCCCCCAATATTGTGTTCAGAAGCAGTACTGGTTTGTGTGCTTTAAGTAAATAAAGCATTTTGTACTTTTTAGTTTTTGGCAATTACATCGTATTTGGCAATTTGGCAATTGCCAATACGTAATAACTAGTAAACCATTTAAAAAAAGTATTCTGCTTGATCAGACATGGTGCTTAATGTATAGTGCTGTATATAATTTGTCTCTAAATTGGAGAGACATCAGTTTGATAGATGGACCACTCTGTGGATAAAGAACTGGCTGGGTGGCTGCACACAAAGATTTGTGGTCAATGGCTCAATGTCTAGCTGGAGACCAGTAACAAGTGGCGTCCATCAGGGATCGGCGCTGGGACCAGTCTTGTTCAACACCTTTGTTGGTGACATGGACAGTGGGATTGAGTGCACCCTCAGCAAGTTTGCCAATGACACCAAGCTGTGTGGTTCGGTTGATAGGCTGGAGGGAAGGAATGCCATCCAGAGGGACCTTGACACACTTGTGAGGTGGGCTGATGCCAACCTGATGAAGTTTAACCATGCCAAGTGCAAGGTCCTACACCTGGGTTGGAGCAATCCCAGGCACAGCTACAGGTTGGGCAGAGAAGAGATTCAGAGCACCCTGCAGAGAAGGACTTGGGGGTGTTGGTCGATGAGAAAATGAACATGAGCTGGCAGTGCGCGCTCACAGCCCAGAAAGCCAACCGTATCCTGGGCTGCATCAAAAGGAGTGTGACCAGCAGGTCGAGGGAGGTGATCCTGCCCCTCTACTCTGCTCTTGTGAGACCTCACTTGGAGTATTGTGTGCAGTTCTGGTGTCCTCAACATAAGAAGGGCATGGAACTGTTGGAACAAGTCTAAAGGAGGGACACAAGGATGATCAGGGGACTGGAGCGCCTCCCGTATGAAGACAGGCTGAGAAAGTTGGGGCTGTTCAGCCTGGAGAAGAGAAGGTTGCGTGGAGACCTCAGAGCAGCCTTCCAGTATCTGAAGGGGGCCTATAGGGATGCTGTGGAGGTGCTCTTCATGAGGGACTGTAGTGATAGGACAAGGGGTAATGGGTTCAAACTTAAACAGGGGAAGTTGAGGTTTGATATAAGGAGGAAGTTCTTTACTGTGAGGGTGGTCAGGCACTGGAACAGGCTGCCCAAGGAAGTTGTGAGTGCTCCATCCCTGGCAGTGTTCAAGGCTGGGTTGTACAGAGCCTTGGGTGACATGGTTTAGTGGGAGGTGTCCCTTCCCATGGCAGGGGGTTGGAACTGAATGATCTTAAGGTCCTTTCCAGCCCTACCTATTCTATGATTCTATGATTCTATGAGCTGAGATTACTTAGCAGGTACTGTCATGGCCAAAGCAGCCTTGACTAGAGGAAAATTATATTAATTTTAATTTATGCCATGAAGGGCTGGGAAATGGGAGGTTACAGACAGTGAAGTGATGTTCAGTCAGTGGTGGGTCTGTCTGGAGCTGGTTACATCCAGAAAAGTGAAGCCCCTGACCTCAGAGAGGCCCCCTGTCAGCCCCCCTGCTGCTGAAGCCTGGACATGTACACCCAATCCATACACACATTTCCATCCTGTGTTGTGCAGCACAGGCCCCAACCAGCCTGACCCCTGGCCTCCAAGCAGATGTCTCCAACTTTTCTTGCCTGCTGTCAGGATAAGTAGGTGTTAGGCTCTCACTCTAATGTTTATTCTGAGTCCAGCTTGTGGAGGCCCCTTTTGATTTTTTATTTTGGCTTCTCACCAGGGGGTCCAATTTTTAAATTACTGGCATAATGATCAGATTATTATTATTATTATCCCTGTTTCAGAATTCACTGTTCTGCAGATGTTGTGTTTCCTGTACTCTTGTTGGATAGCTAGTTAGGTCTCTGAGAAGGATGTGCCACCAGATGCAAGATCTGTTTCTGTGATGCTGGGAGGAATAACAGAAGGACTGCAGAAAGTTGTCTGATTATTCGTATGTCAATATCACAAACAGTGGCTTGCTCTGGAAACAAGTACAATGCATCTGGGTGGTTAAGAAGAACCTTCCTTGCTTTTATTCTAGCTACCTGGGAGTGTATGTTAGCATGTCACAGTGCAAGACCATGTGTACGCTGTAGCAAAACTCAGTCTAGAATTATACCTGCTTGGAGTTTTCTTTGTACTTAGGTGGGAAATTGAGCTTTATAAATAATTCTAAATGTTTGTGCTTAACTCTTAAGAATGCATACCGTTCAGATTTGCATACTCTGATTTATTAATCTGAGTAAAAAGACAACCAAAATATACCTGGTCCATTGACTATTCTATCTTTTGGCAGATCAGAAAGATGAAAAAAAGTACTGAATGCTTGCCCAAATAGAAATCTTCAAATAGCATTTGTGGTAGAAATAAGCTGGCAGACCAACAAAGGCTGCCCATATTTACCATTCATAGCATTTTACTGCTAGATACAGTGGCTACCTCAGATGTCAAAAAATAAGAGACTTTGCACAAAAGGTGTTTTTATTAATTTTGCAACACTCTCCTAATGCTACCCAAACCAGCATGTGTTGCTCTAATGACCCCATTCTCTAACAAGAAATCATCCACATCTCCCCCTTTCTTTTCTTGAATAAGCCAAAGCTGTTTTACCGATTTTTCAATCATACCATGATTACATTGCAAAATACAAGGTATAATCATTACTATGGTCAAGATTACTACTAAAATCATTCCAATACCTTTAATCAGAGACGTGAGCCAACCATTAAAACCCCAAGATGTAAGAAGGGCATCTAACCAAGAAATCTTATCATTCTGATAGACTTCGTGAAGCACTTCTGCATGCTTCCAAATTTCTTTAATATCTTTCAAGATCTTTCCAGACTGATCAACATAACTACAACAAGATTCATTAATTAAAGTACATACCCCACCTACTTGAGCTGTTAATATATCTAAAGCCTTATGATTCTGCAAAACTATCTTTTTTAAAGAATCTACTTCTACTTGCAAGACAAAAAGCGCTGTTGCAGTGCGATTCGCTATAGCCTCCATCTCTCCTGAAACATTAACTATGGCTCTTTCTAACTGAGTGACTCCTAGAGCCAATATTAAGGCTCTGACAAAGCTGTGATATGGTGTTCCATAAGTTACCACTGGATTGTTAACCTCTCTTTTTGTTTGATCTTGTCCCCATAATCCTTGCACTATACCGTGCAATTCCATGTGACTAAACAGTGCCGGGGGGGGGCTAACAAGCCCATAGTACACTGGCCTGTCCAGTTTGCTGGGAGTTTTCTTGCTTGTCCATTTCCACAAAGCCACCAATAGCCAGTAGGAAAGTTACATGTGGCCTTAATATGGAGGTTCACATTACGGGTGGCTCTGCCCCACAAATAATCTGCCCATTGCTGTGATACTATTCCATTCGAATATTGCCCTGGTACATTTGGGTCAGCAGAGTGATTTTGCTTTAGTTTAATGACTGACCACTTGCCAAATGACTGATTGATGTAACCTAAGTTTTCCCCTCCAGTCGAATAGTTTATATATGGAATGGTATCATTAATTATCTCCCAGACAAATGAGGTGTCTTCCATAACCACCGTCTCGGTCTTGCACTGGTGCGAAGTGTTCAACAGACTATATGGGTTAAGGTTGGTCCAATTACTCGATGGAATTCCCAATAGTGGTCTATCAAAATGGTCTGCTTGACAACATATCCAGCAGTCTTTCAGTTGCGTATAGTTGACCAATTTAGTTAACATAGCTACATACGTATTACCATCAAAGACAGCATAACAAACTGTCAATAGACAATATAGGCCTATGCTGGTCTTAATTCCTGGGCATTCCATCCTTCTCAGATTTCCCCTTTCTTCTTCAATTTCCACTGGAATCATTTTGCACACTTTGCTTTAGTTTTTTCCCACCGCTCAGGGAGAACTTCCCATATATATGGCACTAATAATGGTCGGGAGCATTCATATGCAATCGCATTACATCCTTTGTTACGTTCTATAACTCAATTATACAAATCTTCCTCAGCTGCATAATATCTTTGCGTTCCCGTATGTTTGTGACCTGTAATTACTAAAATACGAGTGAGCACACTAATGTTCCAAAGAGCCTTTCTATAACATGGCTCACAGTATAATTGACAAAACACGAAACGTTTCCAAACTTGTTTTCCACAATCGTTGCATTCAGTCAAAACCCACGGTTCACAAGTCCCACAACTAGGACATAGCAAACACAATCTGTCCAATTGATTCATGTAGCAAGACTGTTATTCACGTTGAGAGATTCTGAAGTTGGTTGATGATTCGATGGCATAGGTGAATTCTTCCACGGTCTCACCCATCGAGTGGGAATCCAGCGTGGACCTGTATCTGTATGTACACACACATAACCACGGCCAGTTAATTTTACTTCTGCCGGCCCTATCCATTGACCCGTTTCCGAACCTTTATATTGTACCTGAATGCCACATCCATGGTCTTTATAACCAGAACTTAAAGTATGGCTGTGAATTACTGCTGGGGGCTCAGTAGAGCCTTCCACAAGTCTCAAAAAATTCATTACATATAACGCTTAAGGAGCTCTAGCTGCAGGAGTTACTAGCCCATCTTCCCCCGTTCTTTGTTTTTCGAGTAAATGTTTTAAAGTCTGATGAGTGCATTCAACAATGGCTTGTCCAGTCGGGGAGTACCGGTGGACTGAGAAATGCCCCATTTCTGTAAAAACTTAGAAAGAGCTTGTGAAATATAACTAGGGGCATTATCTGTTTTGATCAAAAGCGGTACCCCCATAATCTCAAAACACATTCGTAGGTGCGCAATTACATGCCGTGCTGTTTCCCCAGCAAGAGGAGTAGCCCATACATAGTGGGAAAAGGTATCTACTGAAACATGTAAATATTTGAGACGACCGAAAGCAGGGACATGCATCACATCCATTTGCCAAAGTTGCAGGGGTAAAAGACCTCGAGGGTTTACCCCCAAACCGATTCCAATTGAATGGCCTTGGCAATCGGGGCAAGACTGGACAATTACATGGGCATCAGATAGGCTAATACCAAATTGTCGTACTAGCATTTTTGCAGCTTGATGAAAAAAGGCATGAGAAAATTGGGCTTGTTGAAAAATGTCTGTTGGGGGACCGGCCCAAGCCCGTGCCCCCAGTTGGTCGGCTCGATCATTACCTGCAGCTAAACCTCCAGAGAGACCTGAATGACTATGGATGTGCATAATAAAATAAGCTGTTTCGTGAACATTTATCAGATAGAACAAGGTATTAAGTAATGTCCATAAATGCAAGTTATTAACCTTTTGTAAAATGGAGCTCTCAAGATGCTGGACAATACACACAACATATAAAGAATCACAAACTATATTAATTGGTGTAGATGACCATCGCTTAAATACATCCACAACTGCAGTTAGTTCTAGTGTCTGTAAGGAATCAGTATCGAGACCCCGAATTTTATGAGCCTGCCAACCGTCTTTTGTTTGCCATGTATATCCTGCAGTATGAGTGTTTTTACTAGCGTCGGTAAAAATTGTGAGGCCTTTTACGGGTACCTTAGACAGATAAATAACTTTTTCAAATTGATTTCCTGTAGCAACAGAAAATAGTCTGTGGAGGAAAGTAAATCTTAATTTGGCCCATAAAATCTACTAAGGTGATTTGAAAATGACTACTAAAACATCCTGCCCAAGATAACCATGGCTTAGTAACCAGCAAAAATATAACGTGTGAATCTCTTCCCATGATTTCCCAACATCGCATCTGATAGCGAACAATGAGCAAAGCTATAATCTCTACACATATGGTGACAGTTTTCTTGAGGCGAAAAGGTAGAAATATCCATTCTAAAATGCACAAAGGATCCCGTTTTGTGTTATTCCATTGAGCTATCAAACTGTATGGATGATTCTCATGATTGATTAAAAATACAAGTACATCTAAATCTGGGTTCCATTGTGAACTATAATTAGTAGTTATTTCCTGAGCTATTTTTCTTACGGTTTTTTGCTGAAGGAGGGATAAGGTTCTAGCTTTTTCAGCATGAGGTCCTCCTTTCAAAAGGGGCATTAAAGGTGGTATGTCCTCATTAGTGATGCCACATACAGGCTGTAACCACTGTATATCTCCCCGTAATTTTTGAGCATCGGCCAAAGTATGAATTTCAGTAACAATAGTAAGTTTTTGAGGTCGAATAGTAGCCCCTGTAATTATCCAACCCAGATATTTCCAGGGAGGCAGACGTATTTTTTCTGGGGCGATAATTAAGCCAACCTTTGACAACAATGTCTGTAATAGATCCAAGATGGAATTTTTATCTAAATTTCCTCCAGCTATCAGAGTATCATCCATATATTGATAGACCAAGCATCCTCGTAAAATTTGCCGGACTGGCTGTAACGCCCAAGCCACATACATTTGACAGTTTGTAGGAGAATTTTTCATTCCTTGAGGTAAAACCACCCATTGGCATCTTGTAGCAGGTTCTCCTCGATTAATTGCAGGTACAGAAAAGGCAAACTTTTCACAGTCATCAGGATGCAAAGGAATTGTGAAAAAGCAATCCTTTAAATCAATAACCAGCAAGTCCCATCCCTCTGAAATCATAGAAGGGCTTGGTAAACCGGGTTGCAAAGGACCCATGTCTTGCGTAACTGCATTAATAGCTCTGAGATCATGTAACAACCACCATCTACCCCCCTTTTTAGGGATGGTAAATATTGGTGTGTTCCATGGACTCGTGGAAGGAACAATACGACCTGCTATAAGTTGCTCAGAGACAAGTTGGTGCACGTGGGACAGCTTTTCTGTAGTCAGCGGCCATTGATCAACCCAAACAGGTTTCTCTGTAAGCCAGATCAGTTTAAAGGTTGGCTGTCCCACAGTGGCCGCTGCTAAAAAGGCGAATTAGTAAGCCTCATCCCCACTCGGCTTACAATATCTCTTCCCAACAGAGCAATAGGGGAGGCTATAACATACAGTTTAACAGCTGCAGTATTACCATCAGAAAGGCGAAAAGAAATTATTTGTTTACGAATTTTAGTAGATTGAACGCCACCAGTTCCTACTACCCCAGCAGGGGCGGCTTCTAATGGCCACGTTGTTGGCCATTTATGTAAAGGGAGCACTGTAACATCAGCTCCAGTATCAATTAGCATCAATATTTTAAATGATTACCCATTTGGATTTTGCACCAGGACTTGATCCTCTGGCTTATGTTTGGTTATGTCCAGAGCTAACAGGATATCGGGAGCACCTGATGACCCCCATCCCCAGTCCCCTCTATGAGTCTGGCCAGGTTTAGGTACTTTATGTTCAAACAGCACCAATTGAGCTATTTGGGAACCCTTTGGAATATTAATAGGTGGAGCATGGGTCTGTACCATAACTGCAATGTTGCCTGTGAAATCAGCATCAATAACACCTAGTAACACAAAAACACCTTGACGAGAGGTAGACGATCTTCCTAACAATAAAGAACATAAACCATGGCCGAGAGGACCATCCATGTTGAGAGGGAACACAGTGGACAGAGGTATCATAAAGGGTAATATCTAATGCGGTTTCCACGTCCACTCTGGCACTGCCGAGAGTGGCGGAGGGGACGCAGTCCAGGCACCGTGATTTTGTGTCATAGCGCGAGGAGCCGCTGAGCTCAAATTGAAGTTTCCCAAAGGCATACCATCTCTTTCGAATTTAGAGCGGCACTCATGTGCTTGATGACCATTTTTATCACAAAGGGTAGAAGACCCTGTAGCGCCCGCTTGGTAAGTCTTGGAATGGGCAGACAAATTCAATGGATTGCCGTTTTTGTGTGGGCAATGTCTCCTAACATGGCCCGATTGTCCACATTGAAAACATCTGGCACGTCTGGATTTGTCATGACCTCGTCCTTGTTGTTGTATGAGAGGCTTAACAGCGGCGGCAAAAGCACTGGCCATATACCCCGCTTTTTCCTCCACCGTGCCTACTTTAGAACATGCATCCATCATCTCTTGTAGACCTGCTGATTTTGGAAGTCCCTGCAAAATACGCTTACAAACAGGGTTAGCATTTTCAACAGCCAGTGACATTAAAACAGATTCTTTTGCGCTAGGTCCAAGGTCAATATTTTTCTCGATATCTTCAGTCAATCTATCTACAAATAGCATGTATGGTTCATTTACAGCCTGTTTGATAGAAACATAAGAGGGATTAGGTTTTCCAGCCTCCAGAACAGCTTTTAGAGCCATCAATGCCAGCTGTTGCGACTGCTGCAACACCTCAGTCGGAAATTGCATCTGAGCCTGATCAGGATGGAAAGGACCTTTACCTATCAGCATTTCAACCGTAACCCCATGTAAGGGATCATTTGGGTGTCGGCAGGCATTTTCATCAGCAGCCTTTTCAGCCAACTCCTCAAATGAACTCTTAAAGTGTAAAACCTGTGATGGAGACAATAAAACAGTAGCTATTCGCAAGCAATCATTAGGAGTTAGTACAGTGGAAGAAAACAATGCATTTAACATCTGTTGTGTGTAATTAGAAGTCAACCCATATTGTGCTATTGCTGACTTTAACTCCTTCACTGTTTTCCAATCTAAAGGAGACCACTGAACCTGTCCTGCCTGATTAACCGTTACAGGAAAAGCTTTTGGTATCTCAATAGCCAGTATTTGTCTGTCTATGAAAGCATCTTGAATAACACCCCTCCAGAGCATTGCCGCAGGATGATCTTGATGCGCCAGCAGAGTCTGCAGCAACGTTGCTGGTGGAGTCGGTGGTAGTGGTATGAACGTAGCCGTGTCTGAGATCTGTAAATTTGCAAGTCTGTCATGATGTGTCTGTAATTTTTCATCTAACAACTCTGTCCATTTATCCCACCCTTGAAGACCTTTCGGATGGGGCGTCAGGGGGAGGGAGGCCAGGGGCAGTGAAGGTGGTATTGGTGGATATAAATTTGTATCCCCTGGCCCGTCCATCGATTCTGGTTCTTCCCACTCGGTGTTCCGTGGGGGTGGAAAAAAATCTTTAGTCTCTGTCTCTGGAGCTGTGGCCTTAACAAAAGGGTTATTTGGGCATTTCGGCCAAGCTCCTTCTCTGAGTAAGTCCCGAAATTCTCCCAGGGGTAGGGGCAACTGGAAAGGGGGGAATGATGGCTGCTCAAACATATGCAATCTAGGGCATGGGCCCTTTCCAGCAGCTTCTGTGCCATCACCCCCTCCACCCCTGAGGGAAATTCTTTAGTAGGATCATCCGAAAAAGCTGCAAATGCAGCTTTAGCAACCTGTCTTTCTGCTTGCATTCTTGTGAGCGTATCTCTCAGCAGGCGCCATAAAGTAGCAAATGATTTAGCCTCTTTTGAACCCAAAGTCACTTCATCCCATAAAACTTTGCCAATTTTTTCCCATATGGCAGGCTTAAATGCATCCTGCGCCCCTTCTGTCAAGTTTTTATCCTTAGTCCACAGAAGCAATTTTCGTAAGATAACATTATCATACTCAATCCCTCTCTTAGGATATGCTGAAAGAACATTAGTACGGCTTCCTCTTCCTTACTGAGCTTATTCCCCATACTGCCTTTCAAGCATTAAAAGACACACACAGCTGCCCACCTTTTCGTTTTCTTCTTCTTTTTTGCCCACTGCAGTGCTTTCTGGGCTTTTCTTTGGCCCCCGGCCCCCGGGGTTCTTCTTTGGCTCCTGGGCTTGTATTTGCCCTTGGGCTCCTGGCCCCCGGGCTGTTATTTAGCCCCCAGGCTCCTGTCCCCCAAGCTTTTTTATTTGGCCCCCGGGCTCCTGGGCCCCGGGCCCTGCAGCCAGTGATCCACGGCCCCACGTTCCGTCGCAACTCCCTTATCATCCCGAAATCACGATCAGTCGTGTGTAGTATTTTCAATATGGAAAGTATCCAAGTCCCTGCTCATTATTCTCAATATGAAAAGTATCCAGGTCCTGGTCCCTGTTCGGGCGCCATTTGCCGCGAGGACTCAGTCAGAAATCAATATGATTAGACTAAAGCCGTTTATTGATGGCGCAGTTACAGTTTATGTACTTTTAGGCTTACAGATCTAACACTACATGGCTATCTATGATTGGTTACATATACTTAGCAACAGGTATACTATTGGTTAATATGTTTTGTGAGAACCTAAAGTGTGGTTTTTGTAAGCAAGCAAGATATACAGTCCAAATTACCAACCTCCTTATCTTAGCTCCTTGTTATCTTCCAGGCCTGCATTCTTGATTCATTAGCTATCTGGGAGTTACTTCTTTTCCACAGTCAGCTGCACAGAGGTAACCAGGAGTTACCCCTGCTACATGGCCAGCTGCATGTAGTTGCTTTCATTCAAAGCAGGCATATGTCCATTCTCTAACAAGAAATCATCCACAGTAAGGTACAACAGGCTGAAACCATGAACTCAAGAGAATCAAGAGCAACAACATTGAGAGCCAATAAATCAGCATTGTGAGAAGTGACTATTAATCCTGTCATTTTCTCAACCCTTCGTGCCCCACGTTGGGCGCCAAAAAGAACTGTCGTGGTTTTAGCCCAGTCAGCCAAGCAGTTTGCTCACTTACTCCCCCCTCTTTCTTCCCTCCATCTCCCGGGGGAGTTACCATGCATTATTGGCTTCTCTCCTTCCTCTCCACTTACATTTTTAATTTTGTTTCTTTCTGCCATTTCTCCACCTCCTCCCAAAGCCAAATGCAAATGGGGGGCAGGTCCAGACATCGAAGGGAAGAGCCAAGATAGTCTCTCCTGGGTAAACTATCATAGTGAACTCAGTGACTATCTGTGATATTTGCTGGTACTAGGAATAATATTTGCCTTGTGCACTTTCTGAATAGAATCTACCACCTGGATTAAGCCATTATTACAATCAAGCAGAAAAAAATAGGGGAGGGAGAGAAAAGATGAAAAAACACTACAGCAAGCATCATTAAAGCTCATCAAAAGTGCATTAGAGAACACCTGATAATATACTCTGAACTTTAATGACCTTTATGCTGTACCATATTAATGCAGATGCTATCTAAACTCATGGAAACAAAATTTTCCATTCATACATTTCCCTATGTCGTGGTTTAAGCCTCTAAAACTCACGAAGTTTTACTCACTCACTCCCCCTCTTTCTTCCCCCAGTCCCAGGGGGATGGGGAGGAGAATCGAAAGAATGCAACTTCCACAGGTTGAGATAAGAACAGTTTAGTAACTAAGGTTTAACAGAAATCACTACTGCTACCACCATTAATAATACAAGAGAAATACAAGGAAAGAGAATATAACTGCTCACTAAGCTCAACCCAGCCAGTGCACCCCCCAGCAGGGAACCCCCCACTGCACCACCACACCCTTCCGGGTCTCTGCTCTCCGTTTTCACATTGTGGACATGACGTGCTGTGGTATGGAATAACCTCTTTGGTCAGTTTGGGTCAGGTGTCCTGTCTCTGCTTCCTCCCGGCTTCCCTCCTCCCTGGCATAGCATGAGGCTTAGAAAGTCCCTGGCCAGACAAAAACATTAGCAAGCAGTAACTGAAAACAATGGTGTTATCAGCGCAGTTCCAAGGCCCAAAATCAAAAACACAGTGCTGCACCAGCTACCAAGAAGGAGAAAAATGACTGCTGCTGCTGAACCCATGACACATAGTTGTGTCCCTGGGTTACTGCTGCTGCCCAGGGCAGGCAGCTGTCTGGCCTGGCTCCTGCAGAAATTGTGCCTCTCAAAGCTGCTGAGCCCTGCCCTCCCTTGGGTCAGGCCTGTGGGTGCTGTCATGGCCACTGTGGCTGCAAAAGCCCAGCCCCTCATGTCAGGACAAGAACCATTTTCTGCCACCCACCTTGTCTCTGCTGGCTGTCCTGGATTCATCTGCCTGCCTCCATCTACCCGACCCTTGGGCTGACTTCCATCATCTTCTCATAGCACTCTCTTGTCTTGCTCTGCATCTCGATGGCCCTGTTTTAATGTGACCGAGGGTGACCAGCCAGCTTTGTTGCTGCATTCTTCCACATTGCCAGATTAGGTGGGTTTTGCAGGCTAGCAGTGTGGCTCATGCAGTGCTGTGTGATGGTGACCACACGGCAGTGGCTTCCCTTAACATCCATTCAAGGGGACCTGGGACAGAGCAGGGAAAGGCTGGGGCTCTTGGAGGATTTCAGGTCAACCAGGTTCTTGGTTTTGAGGAGTCTCCATCTCTTACAATATCATTCAGCTAAATGGAGAGCATTTTCTAACAAAACAAACAAAAAAAACAAAACCCATGGCAAAAGAACATGAATGTTGTCACCAAAGTTAATAAAAGTAAGGAAATTAATACTTATAGTTGACCTCCAATACCTAGGCACAGTGGGGTGTAGCAAGGAAGTAGTTAGAAAGGCACCATGGTGAGCCTTAGCTGTGAATTACCTTATTTTTATTAACTTTCTGACAACCTCAGTGAATTTCCTTTCTTTTTATGAAGTAATTAAAAAAGCTAAATAATGTAACTAAAATACATAATTACACAATCTCAGAGTTTTTAATAATTAGTGCACATGGTAAATATCTTTATCTGATAACACTTTGCACAAAAAATCTGATAGGAAATTGTGTAGAATGGTTAGGAGATGTTGTGGTTTAAGCTGTAAATCTCACGCAGCCCGTTCACTCACTTCTCCCTCTTTCTTCCCCCCCACTCCGATGGGGGAGGGAATGGGGAGAAGAATAGAAAGAATGTAACTCCCACGGGTTGAGATAAGAACAGTCCAGTAACTAAGGAATAACGCAAATCACTACTGCTACCACCAATAATAATAATGACAAGGGAAATACAAGGGAAGAGGATACAACTGCTCATCACCCGACTGAGCCGAGAGAGAGAGAGAGACTTCTGGGTTCCTGCCCCCAATTTTTTGCATCCTGGACATGACGTGCTGTGGTATGGAATAACCTCTTTGGTCAGTTTGGGTCAGGTGTCCTGTCTCTGCTTCCTCCCGGCTTCCCCTCCTTCCCAGCAGAGCATGAGGCTCAGAAAGTCCTTGGTCAGACCAAAACATTACCAAGCAGTAACTGAAAACACTGGTGTTATCAGCACTGTTCCCAGGCCGAAAGTCAAAAACGCAGCGCTGCACCAGCTACCAAGAAGGAGAAAAAAAAAATGACTGTTACTGCTGAACCCAGGACAGGAGGTTTCTGCTTTCCAGTGTCCGCAATGGAAGCTTCTCTAACAATATTAGGTAGTTGTTTTCAAATGGAAAATATAGTGAAACTCTAAAATAATGACTCAGTTGTCTTTTTTTTTTTTATAATTTTGTATGCATTGGGCAGCTAGTATGTGTTGACATGATGTGTTTCTGTGCATTTCTAATGTCTTTCCTTTGTGCTCACACCTCTGCTTCATATTTTGTTAGGCACCATCCACTGGAAAATGGGTTTTCTGATTCAAAGTAACACAGTAAAAAAAAAAAAAAAAAATCAGATCCAGTATCTTAATTCCAGCCAAAGAACTGAATTAGCATGGAGTCACTCGTAAGCCTATGTACAGTGACTACAGGGTAGATGTTGCAACCTTCCTGATGTCAGGTAGCCAGGAGGTCTAGGGCCATGGTTATGTTCTTGGGAAATCCAAAGATGCAGCCTGATGTGTCTTTAACAGTCAGCTCCTAGAAATCCAGGAACCCAAACTCTAAAGTGAATTGTTTGAAATCATACAGTTACTGCTGTATGTCAGTCTAATATTTACTACTCAGAAGATTAGTTTTATACTCAGATGCTCTATGACTGAGGTGGAGTTTCCATGTTTCAACAGAAGACGTTAAACTCCCATCTTAAGTACAGACAGATAATTTGGTGTTGATGGGGAACTGAGGTTGGTACTATCATAACTCTTAGTACTTGTACTTTCATGTGCTAAACTGAGTATGAGATGGAGGAAGTGGAATTCAATTTCACAAGTAATTCTGGCTAAAGATGTGAGGGAGCAGTTACTGAATTTTCATTCAAACCATTCACTTGTCCATTTTTGTTTGTTTATACAAGGGTGAGATGAGCTGAAGATACTTTTTCAGACAGCAGTCCAGGTTACCTGGGGTCAGAAAATTGTTTTATCCTGAAATTTTTTGCCTTATTGACCAGAATTAAAATAATAGAAAAGCCTTGACAAACCAAAAAAATAATATGTGAATGTGTATCTGGGGTGCCTTGTCCTGTCACTCTCCTCTGGGAGACACCAGAGTTGCCCAGTCTGCGGTTCTGTCTGGACAGGGAGCTGCAGCTGTCGGCCTGGAAAAGAAACATACCAAAACTAAATGGATTTGCGGAGGGGGCAAGGGTTTTTCAGTATTTGGGGGTATCTAGGATGGTACGGGTTTTGGAAGTGAAGCTGGTCTGAACTTTAAAACTTTGTGTTGTTCATGAAAATAATTTTCCACCCCCCCTCAAATTTAAATTGCCTAATTATGACCAGCTTATTGATAATATTTATTCTTTTAGACAGTCAGAGTGTGAGCTTATGCAGCTTAAAGTCACTGCTTTGCTCTTTATGACAGTAGAAACAGGACAGAGTTTCTTCCAGGTATCTGCCAGTTGCATTTCAGTAGTTTTTGTAACTCTTCTCTGCCCCACCGTACATAAGGTTTCTGTGCATGTGAGACACCCCACACCAGAGATCTAGGTGCAGGTACAAAACCTTTTCACATCTGGAGAAAAACAGCAACAAAAATATTAATTCACCTGGGGTGGGGAGGGGGCACATGTTTGCAGCCAGTAACCGACTGGAGATGGTTTCTTGAACAGCTCTGGTTCTGGAGGTGTATGTGTGTTTATTAAACCTCTGATGCCTGATTTCCCCAAGACTGTTTGTTTGTTTGTTTTTGTTGTTCTTTTGTGTTTTGCTGTTGCAGATTTGATTTTTTTGACCATTTTTTTCCTGTACAGGGCATATGTCCACACCCCAAACACCCACCTCCAGCTTCCACACACTTTTTAATTTAGCAGACTCTACTACAGAAAGCTGAAAGCTTTTTGTATCTGTAGTATCAAAATTCCTTTTTCTATGGTAAATTCAATTTCTTTCTCCCCACTGCCTCCTCATTCCTTTTACTGTGTTGCTTAGTCTATAACATTACCATCTACATTTCTGTAAGCATAGCCAGTCCTCATCATGTAGATAGAGCTAGAGAGAAAGCTATTGACTATAGCTTTTCCCTTTATTTCATTTAATTCTCTGATATCAGTGCCAGTGTCTGCATGAGGCTGCTCTCAAATGGGAGTGCTCTTTGAGACAGACAGTGGGAAAGATATAATTTGTTTGCAAGTGCCAAGACATTTGCTGTTCCTTCTTCTCTTCAGGGATAAATTGGGATGATTCAATGTGCACTCCAACCCTAATTTTAATCCCATTTAAGCAAATAACTGTGCCCTGCACCTTTCCTCATTATAAATTCATTCACTCATGTATCTGTGGTCAAGGCACTGAGACAGTTACTAACTAGAATAAATTGTACAATTCACATTTGTGGGAGGTAACAAACCAACAACACATGCGGGCAGAAGGAAACCTAAACTGTTGATTAAACTAGAGCTATCTGAATACAGACATTTGGCACCTAAGACTCTATTAATTCAGGAGGAAGACACCTTTGGTTTTAGGGAAATGTAAGGAAATTGCCGTCCTGTTGCAGTACATGGGCAGTGTGGTACCTGCAGCTGAGGTGGGAAGTGCAGCTGTGTCTGGCAGGCAGGTTTCTGCAGGGCTCTGTGTGTCCCTTGGCAGGAGCACACAGGGCAGGAGGGGGTCTTGTCTCCTGGTTGGATTCGCTTTGGCTCTCAAGCTGTGCTCCCCCTGCCTGCCTGCCTGCACTGATGAGCATCCTCCCTACGGGAGCCTTTCTTCAGAGCGTGGTTGGTGCTGTCTGACATCCTGAGAAGCCCCTAAAGAATTTAGAGAGCCTCGAAAAATCTTTCTGCAGGCTTGTGTTGTAGGAGATGGGGCACAGTGTGGGCTGATCTCACTGCCTGGTGCCTGCAGGAGAGGGTTATCTGGTGTACCGTGTCCCTGTCATGCTGTGGAGTGGGCACCGCTGGGGTCATCCCCTGCAGCCTGCATGGGCACTCGGTGTGTCTGGGTTCAGGACCCCTCCTTGGGCTGTACCAGAGCAGGCGTGAGCCCTGGGGAACAGACCTTAGCTGTCAGTGCAGCCCTTCTTTTGAAAACTTGAGCGCACAGTCACAAGTTGTCATTGAACCCTGGATGTTTTTTACTGTTTGTTTATTGCTGAGTAATTTCAGCCAACGTGTTTTTCAGCATTAGGTCTATTCATCATGAATGTCAACACATTAAGTTCATAAGTTTTCTGACCTAGATCAAAATGAGAGTCTGGAACAGGCTACTCTTTCTAAATTAACAAGCTGGTTTAATTTTCCCCTGCAACTTGCTCTAATAATATGACCAGCTTTAAATTCTTCTGGCTGGAAGGCTTGGCAGTAAAGTCCTGTGCAGGGCTAAGGTTTGAAACATGAGGCTTTTCTCAGGTTTGGAACATGGCAATTGATGTCTCTCCTACTGAGCACTGATGGAAAATACTCAGGAGCAAAAGTCTGTTCTTGGGAAAGTACTTTTCATACGCCGAAGACAGGGACTGCAAACCCATTTTCCTAGAAGTCAGGTCACTGCTTAGTATTAGTTGAAGATCTAACTATAGAAAGCCACCCTAGCAATCCAGTCACTTTTGGTGACCCCAGCCAGAAGACACAGGGCATTTGTGGGGTCTGGTCCCAGTTTTCTCCCTTCTTAAGTGTTTCTTTTGGCTCAGAGTTGATACATGGCCAAAAAGTTGAAACAAAACTCTGCAGAAATGGAAACACCGCTGTAATATTGTCTACCAGCACAGAAGCAGATATGCATGTCTTAGCAGTAACAGCAGCTTATTGCAGAGGGCTTGGCAAAACTCTCCCTGTCCTAATTTGCCACTGCTCCGGTTTTAAAGGCACTTTTTCCTCCAGACTGCTGCCCATGCCACCAGAAGGAGATGACTTGATTCTGCACAAGCTGAATATCCTGTGGGAAAGTGCTGCCTATCCTTGTCAGAGCTGGCTTCCAGGTCTCCCTGCTCACCATGCAGGATATGACCCTTAAATGAATTTTATGAATGAGCTAAATGGATTGTAATTGATGATGTAATCTTCACTTGAAAGTACAATTCAGAAACATGAAAATGAGCACAGTAAAGCATTGAATTAAATCACACCAATCTGGTCAATTCATGGAGAAAAGTATTTTTCTCTTTAATTTTGGCTTCTGTATTCATTGAGTTTTTCCAAACGCAGCTAGTCTGTATGTCTGATGCTCAGTTAAGGGTATGAACTCAGGGAAGGAGCTTGAGCCAAGTCTGCCTGACCGCACATGCCTGAGGGTGCTCAGCAAAACAGCCTGAGAACAGGTGCCTGCTGTATTTGAGACCTGCCCCATCTGATGGGAGGGAGGAAATCATAAATATAGGAAATTCATTTCATGTATTTCATCCCACCAGAAAGGCTCTTCCACTGGTCACATCTCCACGAGCAGTTCAGTGTCTCGATGCTTGTGTTTGTGCTGTATGGGAAGCACCCTTCATGCTAGCAGCAACAAAACATGAGGAAGGGAACACACCCCTCCATTCCACCACTCCAGGCTGGGTCTTTAGCTCTGCAAAGGAAGTAGTGCAAGGGCTGGAGTGGCCCTGGTCCTGCGGTGATGAGGGCAGGCTCTACAAATCTGCCCTGGGCTCTGCTCAGAACATTGCAACCGACCCCCTTGTATCCTTAGGTTTAGATAAAAAATGAAGCAGGCAAAGCTATTAACCGCTGCATGTTGGCTCTTTGTTTTGTATAATCAGGTGTTGAAGTCATGATAAATGTTGATATCAAGTAGCAAGAAGTGCAGAATATAATTGTGTGAGCCAATAAGGTCATATGAAGTTTGTGCTTTGGCTAACATAATATGAAGAGATGCTACTAACAATTAATATTACCATTTATTATAACTAATTTTATAGCTAATTATTATAAGTAATAATTATTCTACTAGGTTTATTTTCCCAAGGCCTTTGTCATTCCTTATGCTTAAAAGTTGTACAGTATGTATGACAATAGCTGAAACTCTGATTTTGTAGGATTCTCTCAGTGTGACTACTGCATTTGTGATGTGTGCGTGTGACGCTGTATACAGTTTTGTTCTTTTACATCTGTCTTGCATGATGCCTTTTTGCTAAATGCTCTGCAAGTATCAAAGCAGGCAGGAATGGCACAGCACCCTCTCAGCAGCAAGGGTAAGCACGAGCAGCAAGCTGTAAAGATCTTTCTGTTAATTCATTGATAATTTTGCTGGCATCATCTCATCTTGCTTTAAAAAAAAGCCTGAATGTGCATTTTTACATTTCTGAAGAGCAAATTGCTAGAAAAATATATGTATAATCCTAACATTTTGGTGGAAATAGGGTGAGTTATTATTGATTCACAGAGCACGACAAAACATCACTGCATGAATTAGCAAACAGCTGTTTCTAATTTGAGTTTAGAACTGTACACAACGGAACTTGTTTTAGTGTTCACTCCTTTCATTTATAATGAATTTTAATTACTGCTACAGGTGAGAAAAATGTAGAAACAAGCTTGTATCTTGTGGAAGAAACAAAGGAGAGACACATGCTAACAGATTTACAGTCTGTGATAAAAGGAATGTTTTGGTACACTTTAAATGTAATTAGCAAACAGCTGTTTTCAGTCCCAAGTCCATGATTACACAGCAGAATATGGTATCTGCTGCTTTTCCAAGGGGAGCAAAGAAAAACAGTGATTCAGCTCTGAAAGCATTTAGTTTATTCCTAGATCTAACATAAAACTTTCTCCTCCACCCCTTACTATGCCATTTATTGAAGTGTGAAATGATGTATTTAATATAATTTTTTATTACCAGCAAAATACAGGTGGCTTGAAATAAGAAAAAAATGTTAAAAATAACTTCCTGATTTTATCATCTGTGTAGAATTGTGTATCATCCTATCAGTGGTCATTTCTGAGTCTTGATATCTCTGCTAATGGGAGGCAAGGGCTCAGGCACGTATTACTCTGGCTTAACAAGTTTCTGTGTGTCAGCTAAGCTTCAGTAGACATCTTTGTGTGTACTTTTAACTTGCAGCATAAAAAAGACTAATTAGATGTATCTTTGATCACTACAAAAATGTTTAAACAAAGACAGTGAGGTTTAAACTATGTGCAACTATGTATCTGCGGCAGGCACCCCAGGAAGTTTAATGTTTGAAATTCTGCACTACAGCTTGTGCTGATTTTGTATTCTAAATACCAAGTTTCTCTCTGCATAAGAAGAAAAAATAGATTATATATACTTTTCCATTGAGGCAGATATCTGTCTGTCTTTTTTAAAAACTTCACTTAAAAATGAATTGCAGTGCAAAGATGAAAAAGTTGGGAAAAGAGTCACTAACTGGTAATTTAGTCCAATAAAGATGCTTACCACATAAGCATATAATTAGGTATAACTGCATTTTTTTCAAGTCAAAGATAACAATGAAAGCACTGCCTGTGTTGCCACTTATATTAGCACCTCCAAGACTTTTATCCAGTTTTAGGTTTGCTTTGAACATTTTAAATATATATTTATATATATATATTTTTAAAATGGCATCATGCCTTAAAATAAAACCCTATGAAGACTGTTTCATGAAGAAGCTAATGTTGCTGAAGTCTGAAGCTGCATATGGAGTTCTTCAGAACTTCCCAGGGCATCTCCTTAGTGCCTCAGCTAAGGGTCAGTTGACCAGTTCTGGGGGACAGTTACATGATATTTTTGTAGGGGTAATTATAAATAAGTTGTAGAAATCTTTTTTCCATTGTTTAGTGTTTGAGTGTGCATGAACACTGGGTTTCAAGTCACCATTTGGAGATAGGTGTGGTGTCAGCATAGAAAGGCTTTCATTGCCCCAAGAGCTGGTGGTTCACAGTCCACTATTGCCTTCTGTCACACAATGGACAAAACCATTCAGGGAAACTAATATCTGCATAGATAATTGAGTCTGGAATATTAATAATATTTTTTATTATTTACTATGTTATAACTGTGTGGGAAATGTGAAGAAAAATGGGACTAAACACTCCAGCAAAAAATTTAAGTAAAAAGCTGTCACGGTGTACTGAAATTATTGAAACTTAACACATTTGCTATGTAAACTTGATGTGCATTATATTGAAACTTAACACATTTGCTATGTAAACTTGATGTGCATTATTTCACACCAGCACTGCAGTGTAAACGATCAGTGTATGCCATGTGAGGTTCTTACTATAATACATTGTAATGATCTGTTCTTGGCTATAATACATAGAGCAGAAATGCAAAATTTGATGTAACCAGTACTGCAGATTTCTCAGTCCTTAATCTTTCTATTGTATAGTTAAGCACCTGTGATAATAATAATAATTGAAATTGACAGCATTTTTATCAGGCCTTCCATCTGAGGATGTAATTTTCAGGGGTTTCACAGCTACACAGAAGTAAGCCCTACAATCTACCCTTGAGGATCAGATGGCTTTTTTTCTATTATGGAGATGAGGAGATGAAACACAGTTCAGAAGTGTGTCTTATGATGCCAAGCTTGTTTTCAAAAGTAACTTACTATTTGGGTGCTAGAATTCCATCAACTCTCAATAGCTGTTGTGGTTTAAGCCGAGCCAGTAACTCAGAACCACACAGCCACTCATTCACTCCCCCAGCTTCTACCCCCTCCCCACTCCCAGAGGGATGGGGAGGAGAATTGAAAGAATGTAAATCACATGGGTTGAGATAAGAACAGCCCGGTAACTAAGGTATAGCACAAAACTACTACTGCTACCACCAATAATAACGATGATAAGGGAAATAACAAGGGGAGAGAATATAAAACTAAAAGGGGAAAAGGAAAAAAGAAACTATAAACACAAGTGATGCACAATACAATTGCTCACCACCCGCCAAACAATACCCAGCCTGACCTGAGCAGCGATATGGCCCTTCTGGGTAAGAACTCCAGTTTCTATACTGGGCATGACATGCTATTATACAGAATAGCCCTTTGGCTAGTTTGGGTCAGGTGTCCTGTCTCTGCTTCCTCTGGGCTTCCTGTGCCCCTCCTCACTGGCAGAGCATGAGACTGAAAAGTCCTTGGTCGGAGTAAGCGTTACTTAGCAACATCTAAAAACATCAGTGTGTTATCAACATTATACTCAGGCTAAAGCCAAAACACAGCACTGCACCAGCTACTAGGAAGGAGAAAAATAGCTGTTACAGCTGAACCCAGAACAGTTGCCTAAAGCAATTTGAGTGCTTTGACCATTTTTAACTTGTGTGCCATGGAGAGGTTCAGAGAGAACCAGGAATCTGAACTTAAATCAACAGCAGTCCTTTTCTCTGACGACTAATATTTTTTTAAATTTTTGTCAGTTTTCTCTATTTCTCTTGTGTACTAGCTCTGTGCTAGAGGATTAAACATGATAGAATAAGAGCACCTTTCAAATCTACTCTCCTTGATTTATTGTCCTGTACGGAGATGCCTTCTGGGTTTTGGAGGGCAGTCTCGAACTTGCCTTTTTGGCCAAACCCTGGATATTTTGTTGATGCCTGGGTAGGTTGCGTGGCCTCTTCTGAGCCCTGTGGTGCTCAGTCTGTGCTGCTGTTTGCGCCCAAGCCAGCTGAAATAAACTAGCTGCCATATAGCACTGGCCACATTGTTACATGCCCGCAGTATGGGGGGACGTATGGAAGGTTTGTAGAAGAGCCATCTGAACCCTCCATGCACAGAGGAGACAGAGGTGTTTCACTGGAGGGGAACCCAGTGATGCTCTACATTGGAAACAGAGGGTTTAGGCAAGGATAAACTTCAGATCTGGGCCAGCAAATGGGGCTCTGTGCATACCTTTTGTTCTTAGGATAAAAGGCAGCTGGCTGGGGGACACCTGGGTATGTGCAGCCCCTGCCCATGAGCAGTCATGGCAGATTGTGGTAGCCTGAGGTTACCTGAAAATCCTGAAAATCCTAAAAATCCAACTGCCTTTAAAAGATTTCACTAAGGCTTCTCACTCCAGGATTTCTTTTTCCCATACTTCATTCCTATCTACCACAATGTTTTCAAAAGCATGCATTGGAAATGGCAACAGTGACAATTAGCAGGAAGTTTCATTTCTGTGACAGACTTCTCTCTCCAAGCTCAAGAATACAAAGGAAACATACCAAGAGAAAATTCATCTTATAGAATCAGTCTCCCAGGTGGGAAGGCTGCATTATGTTTGGCCACTTGCCACATACCAAAACTCCCAGTCACAAAGCCATTTGTGACTGACCCCAGGGTTGGGGGTGACTGGGCAGCTGAGCAAGTCTGATGGGAACATAATATTTGCAGGTAGCTTTGAGCAGAGAGATAGAGAGAAGTGTTTGCAGGGATTGAATTGTGTCTGCTTGATTGTGGCAGGTTGATTTTCTTTCTATTAGCAAAATAACTCTGAAATTATAAATATATCAGTGTCATCAGTGTATGCTGAGACAGCAGCACTCCTCACTCCTGGCAATCTGTGATGTGCTGTTTGTCTCTTTTCTAAGAGAGATCACATTTTTTAAGACTTAATTTTATTGTTTTAGCTTCATGAGTATCTTTCTGAACTTGGCTCCTGTTATCGAAAATAAATAGATAATGAAGTATGATTTATATTACAGTTTGGCCAAATTGCTTTTATTAGAAGGAAAAATACATTTATTGAACGCATTGAGGATGGAATTAGCTCCTCAGGGATGATGACAAATGCTTGCAGTCCTGTAAAAGTACTGAACATTAAGTTGCTACATTACTGTACCACTTTGATTATCAAGTTTGGCCCTTTAAGCTTCATGACCCACACATATACCCTGAGGACTACTGACATTCTGAAGCATCCTTCATGCTATTTTTTTCCTAATTAAACTTTTTATTGAATTTTCTTACCCTTTTAATGCTTGTTTTGATTCTCTTATGTGCAAATGACAAAAGACTTGCACTAGTCCACTTTCCCACTGAAATATTACTCCATTAAAAACTTTAGATTTTCCTTCTCAGTTTACTATAGAATCATAGAATTGTAGAATAGCTAGAGTTGGAAAGGACCTTAAGATAATCTAGTTCCAACCCCCTGCCATGGGCAGGGACACCTCACACTAAAACATGTCACCCAAGGCTCTGTACAACCCAGCCTTGAACACCGCCAGCAATGGAGCATTCACAACTTCCCTGAGCAACTCATTCCAGTGCCTCACCAGCCTCACAGTAAGGAACTTCCTCCTTATATCCAATCTAAACTTCCCCTATTGAAGTTTGAACCTGTTACCCCTTGTCCTACCACTACAGTCCCTAATGAAGAGTCCCTCCCCAGCATCCCTATAGGCCCGCTTGAGATACTGGAAGGATGCTCTGAGGTCTCCACGCAGCCTTCTCTTCTCCAGGCTGAACAGCCCCAACTTTCTCAGCCTGTCTTCATATGGGAGGTGCTCCAGTCCCCTGATCACCCTCGTGGCCCTCTTTGGACTTGTTCCAACAGTTCCATGCCCTTCTTATGTTGAGGACACCAGAACTGCACACAGTACTCCAAGTGAGGTCTTATGAGAGCAGAGTAGAGGGACAGGATCACCTCCCTCGACCTGCTGGTCACAGTCCTCTTGATGCAGCCCAGGATATGGTTGGCTTTCTGGGCTGCGAGCACACACTGCCGGCTCATGTTCATTTTTTCATTGACCAACACCCCCACGTCCTTCTCTGCAGGGTGCTCTGAATCTCTTCTCTGCCCAACCTGTAGCTGTGCCTGGGATTGCTCCGACCCAGGTGTAGGACCTTGCACTTGTCATGGTTGAACTTCATCAGGTTGGCATCAGCCCACCTCAAAAGCATGTCAAGGTCCCTCTGGATGGCATTCCTTCCCTCCAGCATATCAACTGAACCACACAGCTTGGTGTCATTGGCAAACTTGCTGAGGGTGCACTCAATCCCACTGTCCATGTCACCAACAAAGATGTTGAACAAGACTGGTCTGAATACCGATCCCTGATGGACGCCACTCGTTACTGGTCTCCAACTGGACATTGAGCCACTGACCATAACTCTTTGCATAAGGCCATCCAGCCAGTTCTTTATCCACAGAGTGGTCCACCTATCAAATTGATGTTTCTCCAATTTAGAGACAAGGATGTCATGCAGGACAGTGTCAAACACTGCGCAAGTCCAGGTAGATGACGTCAGCTGCTCTACCCCTGTCCATTGTTTCTGTAGCCCCATAATAGAAGGTTACCAAATTGGTCAGGCAGGATTTCCCCTTAGTGAAGCCATGCTGGCTGTCCCCAAGCACCTTGTTGTTTTTCATGTGCCTTAACATGTCTTCCAGGAGAAGAGGTGAGACTGACTGGTCTGTAATTCCCTGGATCATCCATTTTCCCCTTCTTGGAAATGGGGGTTATATTTCCCTTTTTCCAGTCATCGGGAACTTCACCTGACTGCCATGATTTTTCAAATATGATGGACAGTGGCTTAGCAACTTCATTCGCCAGCTCCTTCAGGACATGCAGATGGATTTCATCAGGTCCCATGGACATGTGTGCGTTCAGGTTCCTAAGATGGTCTCGGACCAGATCCCCTCCTACAGTGGCCCTGGGGTCTTCATTCTCACAGTCCCTGTGCCTGCCCTCCAAGACTTGAGTGCTGTGGTCAGAGCGTTTTCCGGTGAAGACTCAAGCAAAGAAGTCATTAAGATCCTCAGCCTTCTCCAAATCCAGGGTAGCCAGTTCTCCCGATGGCTTCTGGAGAGGGCCCACATTGTCCCTAGTCTGTCTTTTATTTGCAATGTACCTATGGAATCCCTTCCCGTTACCTTTCACATCCCTAGCCAAGTTTAATTCTAAGTGGGCCTTAGCTTTCCTAACCTTGTCCCTAGCTTTACAAACAACTTCCCTGTATTCTTCCCAGGCCACCTGTCCTCGCTTCCACCTTTAATAAGCCTTTAATATCCATCCAAGGAGGTCTCCTATCCCTCCTGATGCACTTCCTTCTAGTCAGGAATGCAGCGCTCCTGTGCTTGTAGCAGGTGATCCTTGAATATCAACCAGCAGTCTTGTGCCCCCCTGCCCTCTAGGGCTTTATCCCATGGAACCTTACTAAGCAGGTTCCTGAAGAGGCCAAAGTCTGCTCTCTTGAAGTCCAGGGCAGTGAGCTTGCTGCACTCTCTTCTCACCATCCTGCGGATCCCAAACTCGACCATCTCATGATCGCTACAGCCAAGGCTGCCCTGGAGCATCACATTTCCAACCAGCCCCTCCCTGTTGGTGAGCACCAGGTCAAGCATGGCTCCTCTCCTTGTTGGCTCCTCTATTACTTGCAGAAGAAAGTTGTCTTCTACACAATCAAGGAACCTCCTGGATTGCTTCTGCCGGGCTCTACCGTCCCTCCTACAGATATCAGGGTGGTTGAAGTCCC
Organism: Myiopsitta monachus; assembly: GCA_017639245.1. Lineage (NCBI taxonomy): Eukaryota > Metazoa > Chordata > Aves > Psittaciformes > Psittacidae > Myiopsitta > Myiopsitta monachus. Next base: position 4,409,779 of record CM029940.1, read on the forward strand.
CCATGAGGACAAGGGCCTGTGAGCATGAGGCTGTTCCTATCTGTCTATAGAGCACTTTGTCCACAGAGTCTTTTTGATCAGGCAGTCTGTAACAGATCCCCACAGTAATGTCCCCCATAGCTGTTCTCCCTTTGACCTTGACCCACAAACTCTGTTTACTGATCACCTCTCCCCTGACAGAGTTCCATACTCTCCAGCCTATCCCTACCATAAATAGCAACTCCTTCTCCACATCTGCCTGGCCTGTCTTTTCTAAAGAGCCTGTAGCCTTCCATTCCAACACTCCAGTCATAGGAGCCATCCTACTATGTTTTTGTGATGCCTATTATATCATATCCCCGTAGATGTGCACACATCTCTAATTCCTCTTGTTTGTTCCCCATGCTATGGGCGTTTGTATAGAGGCATCTGAGCCAAGCTCCAAATGAATCCAGCTCATTGGCTGGGGCGGCTGAAATATCTCTACATTGCTCCTAGCCTTTATTATAGATGCTGGCAACTGACTGGGAGTGTTGGGATGGAATGATGCCCCACTCCCCCAACACACCTATTTTAAAGCTTTCTTGAGCAGCCTGGCAAGCTTCCTACCAAAACCGCTCTTCCCCTTGTCAGACCAGCTCCGCCAGCCTCCCCTAGACCTGGCCTCCCAAATTGAGTTCCATTTTCTAAATACCCTGACTATGGCACCATTGTTCTAACCATGTATTAACCTGACAAATTGGTCTTTTCTTCAATTTAATATGGCATGTTAAAATTAACAGGGGTACTTTTCATTCCATAAAGAGATTAATGATAATGAGCTTTCCCTAATTTCTTTGCTTTAGTCCTTTTTATTTAGTCAAATTATTATCTCATTTTTAAGGAAGCCATGGTAGGTTATTTCTGGGCCTTAAAATTTTCTAATTCTTTTTAAATTGCAAAAGGATGATAAAAGGGTGCAATAAAAAGAATCTACATGTTAAACATTTTTATTGCAAACCCAGCTTTTCAATCTGAGAAATGTTGGATTTTTAATCCAAATTGTATTAGCACAGCAACGTATTTGTGCATCACTCACAAAGTAATACCAGCTTTCTTAGACTTTGTTTTCTGAATAGCTCAATATGTTTCAAGAGCAGCAGCTGGAGGGCAACTGGCCCTAGTGTGTGGAGACCTCATAGCAGCCTTCCAGTATCTGAAGGGGGCCTATAAGGATGCTGGGAAGGGACTCTTCATGAGGGACTGTAGTGGTAGGACAAGGGGTAACAGGTTCAAACCTCAACATGGGAAGTTTATATTGTATTTAAGGAGGAAGTTCTTTACTGTGAGGCTGGTGAGGCACTGGAATGGGTTGCCCAAGGAAGTTGTAAATGCTCCATTGCTGGCGGTGTTCAAGGCTGGGCTGGACAGAGCCTTGGGTGACATGGTTTAGTGTGAGGTGTCCCTGCCCATGTTAGGGGGGTTGGAACTTGATGATCTTAAGGTCCTTTCTTACCCTAACTATTCTATGATTCTATAAGTTTGAGGTAGGTTGGTTTGTTTTGGCGGCAAAAGAGGCCTGCTAGCAGAGTTGTTCAATTTGCATGGTGAGCCATTGTAATGATTGGAATAAGCACATATGGATGTAATGAAGTGGGCCCAGCCTGTATTACCACTGGATTTGGCCCATTGCATCTCCAGTTTCAAGGCTGAACAATGAAGCTTTATTTGCTGGAGCCATTTGAAGTGCTCAGGGTTCTCTCTGGCATGGTACAGCCCTTCCTCTGCCTGCCACTTCCCAGCATGAGGTGCGAGTAGTCTGGCTGCAAACAGGGAGGTATTTAAAATGTGTGTATTTCTGTAGTACTTTCTGCAAAGTGATCATTTTAAATTATTTTAATTGCAGCCAATAAGGCTGAACAGTAAGTAACACAATGGTGGTGTGCTTTTTTCCCCTGTTTTTCTTCTCCCCCCCCCCTCCCCCGGTGAACAGCAGTAATGGTTGCAAATTCAACATGTGCTGACCTAGTTCAGGCCCAGCATACCCCTCTTGCTCCCCTTTGTCTCCTTTCCCCTGGAGGAGCCCAGCTGGTGAGAGAAGGGAATTAGCCAGCCCTGAGCTTACTGACACCTCCCCACAGCCCCTAATCCAGTCACTGGCAGCCAGCTGCCTCCTTCCCTCACTTGGCCGTGGCTGTGGGTCCATGGGGATGGAGCCCTCGATATGGCTGGCAGCAGAGACAGGGGCCAGGGGCTCCCCAGGGGTAGAGTGAAGCTGCACTGGCAGCTGGGTGGGCAGTGGAGGTGGCTTAAATTGGGAACATGAGTCTTTGTTGCAGCCGCAGAGACAGACCAGTGCATGGTTGGGGGAACGAAGCCTGAAAAAAGTTCATGTAAAAAACAGAGGCTGGTCACCTTGTGTTTTAGGTTTGGGCTCTGCTAGGCTCAGAGGAGTTAGTTGAGCACAAAGACCTTGAGCATCTTAGAAGTGCAGGTGTTTGCTGAGAGCCAGGGTGCATTTCGGGAGTGGGAGAAAGCATGTTCTCAGTGTGCAGCGTTGTTCTGGAGCAGGAGGTTTAGTTAAACAGGGGAGCAGAGCTCCCTGGGAGCCCAGGGCAAGGGGAACTGGTGCCCAACCTGCACATCCAGAAAACAGGCAGCCCCATTGTGCAGGAGAAGTTGTTTGGCGTGTGATTATTTGGTTTAGTTTTTCCAAGGTAACTTTGCACTCTCTTTTCCTGGGATGATAAAGAAGGTCTTTGCCACAGCAAACGGTACCTCAGGAGCCAGCCTCTTATGGTGGTGATATCCCCTTTAGGCAAGCCTTTCTTTGAGAACTTCTCTGCTGTACATGTGTTCTTCCCTGCCTGGTAACTCTAGTTGGCAGGCACAAGGAGTGCGTGTGTGGCAGCCTACACGCACAGTTGGGGATTTTTTTATTGGTTCGTTTTAGTAAGAGATGAAGTAGAAACATTAAATGTTTTATAAGGACAATGTATCTGGAGAACTGGTTCCTTTTTTGAATCTCCAAATGTTTATGTGGTCAGTGCCTTCCCTCATTTACATGGATTTTGGTTTTGCTTTGTTCCGTAGGTCAGTTTTATATCAGATTTGTGGCATTTTTGCTTCTCTCAACATCTCCATGTTTATTGGAATTAGGATAGTTGAACTTGCTCTGTTCTGTTTCTTGTTAACAATTTTGTTTATGAAAGCTGCCAACATTTTATATATTTTTCCTAAAATGACTGTTTTGCTGCTGGAGTTGGTGCTGTGTTTCTTTATGGTAATGGTGAATTATAAAATATTTTCCAAAGCCTCATAATGAGCAAATGAAATAGTTATTAAAACAGAGACTGGGCCATTGTTTGCTTATCCTGAAGTTCATTCTTTTGTGATGTCTTGAGATCTCCAATAGTGATATTCTGGGCTTTTTTAATTTGTATGTTTTTGTACCAAGCAGGCAACATTACCTTTGATTCGAGCATGTATGGTAATGGTACAGATCTCTGTTTTTCTTGAGCTTTATCAAATCTGATGCTTTTATTTCACCTAGATGTTTGACTCTGCTTTTGAGCAGCCTTTCATTCTGTTACAATTTTTGAGACAGAACTGGAGGATTTTGTTTAATGGAGACATAACTTAAAATCATCTTGATGTAGCATTTAAAAAGGCCCACAAAATCACAGGTGATCACTTAAACACTGTAGCTTTTCAAAATGTTTGTATTGCTTCGTTGCATATTGTGTTGGGTTTTTTTTATACATTTTTTATTGCTTTACAGTACAGTGAGCAGGTGTTAAACCTGCTAAATAAGAATGCTTTTTATTGATACTATATGTTGGCATATTTGTGAATTATGTGTATAACTATATTTTTATTTCTCTTTCTCAAACCTCCTTTGAAATTCAAGATCTCTTTGGTTTTTAGTTGATTTTTTTCTTAATGCTGTAGTAGCAGAAGCCCATAGTGTCATTGAGAGCTTTGTCCTTATTTCACAGATGCACTGGGAATTGTTTTAAATCTCCTTTCTGCTTTCCCATTACAGATGGTGATGATGACCCACAACTCTCCTGGGTGGCTTCATCTCCCTCCAGCAAAGATGTTGCATCACCCACTCAGATGATAGGAGATGGGTGTGATCTTGGCATCGGGGAGGAGGAAGGGGGGACTGGCCTGCCATATCCCTGTCAGTTTTGTGATAAGTCCTTCATTCGCCTGAGCTACCTTAAAAGGCACGAGCAGATCCACAGTGACAAACTACCTTTCAAATGCACCTACTGTAGCCGGCTTTTTAAGCACAAGAGAAGTAGGGATCGCCACATAAAGCTTCACACAGGGGATAAAAAGTACCATTGCCATGAATGTGAGGCTGCGTTCTCTCGCAGTGACCACCTCAAAATTCACCTGAAAACTCACAGCTCCAGCAAACCATTCAAGTGTACTATGTGTAAACGTGGGTTTTCATCTACCAGCTCATTGCAGAGTCACATGCAAGCTCATAAGAAGAACAAGGAACTTATGGCAAAGACTGAGAAAGAGGTGAAGAAGGATGCTTTTATGTGTGATTACTGTGAAGAGATATTCAGTCAGACTGAAGATTTGGAGAAGCACGTAATGATACTCCACCTACAGCTTTCTGAGAAGGGAGATTTGCAGTGTATTCATTGCCCTGAAGTATTTGCAGATGAACACTCACTGCTCTCACACATTCATGAAGCCCATGCCAACAAAAACCACAAGTGCCCTATGTGCCCAGAGCAGTTTTCTTCAGTGGAGGATGTCTACTGCCACTTGGACAGCCACAGACAACCTGACTCCAGCAATCACAGCATCAGCCCTGACCCAGTCTTGGGGAGTGTGGCATCCATGAGCAGTGCAACGCCCAACTCCAGTGTATCAGTGGAAAGAGGTTCCACCCCAGATTTGACCTTAAAGCCTTTGAGAGGACAAAAGAAAATGAGGTCTGTGGACAGAGAGGAAGGCCAGAACTGGTCTAAAGTTACCTATAGCTGTCCGTACTGCACGAAGCACGACTTCAACAGCCTTGCTGTTCTGGAGATCCACCTGAAGACCATTCATGTAGACAAACCTCAGCAAAGCCACACATGCCAGACCTGCCTTGATTCCATGCCTACACTGTACAACTTGAATGAACACGTGAGAAAAGTGCACAAAACCCATGCCTATCCCATGATGCAGTTTAGAAACATTTCTGCCTTTCACTGTAACTACTGCCTGGAGATGTTTGCGGATATCAACAGCTTACAAGAACACATCTGTATTACTCACTGTGTCCTAAACACAACCCCTCAAGATGGCAACAATGCTTTCTTCTGTAACCAGTGCTCCATGGGCTTTCTGATGGAAGCAACCTTGACTGAGCATATTCAGCAGACTCACTGCAATGTAGGAAATTCAAAATTGGATTCCCCTGTCATTCAGCCAGCGCAGTCTTTTATGGAAGTTTATTCATGCCCTTATTGCACAAACTCCCCCATTTTTGGCTCCATTCTGAAGCTCACAAAGCATATTAAAGAAAACCACAAGAACATTCCTCTGGCACACAGTAAGAAGTCTAAAGCAGAGCAGAGTCCAGTTTCTTCTGATGTTGAAGTCTCTTCCCCTAAAAGGCAGCGGCTTTCTGCTAGCATAAATTCAGTGTCTAATGGTGAATACCCATGTAATCAATGTGATCTAAAGTTCTCAGATTTTGAAAGTTTTCAAACCCATTTAAAGTTGCATTTGAAGTTGCTGTTGAGGAAACAGTCTTGCCCTCAGTGTAAAGAAGACTTTGATTCCCAGGAGTCTCTTCTGCAACATCTCACCATGCATTACGTGACAAATTCAACTCATTATGTATGTGAGAGCTGTGACAAACAGTTTTATTCGGTGGATGATTTGCAAAAACATTTGTTGGACATGCATACTTTTGTGTTGTATCACTGCACCCTTTGCCAAGAAGTTTTTGATTCCAAGGTATCTATCCAAGTGCATCTGGCAGTCAAGCATAGCAATGAAAAGAAGATGTATCATTGCACAGCTTGTAACTGGGATTTTAGGAAGGAGAGGGATCTCCAGATCCATGTGAAGCATAGTCACGTGGGGAATCTGGCAAAGTCTCACAAATGCATCTTCTGTGGTGAGACCTTTAGCACAGAGGTAGAGCTGCAGTGTCACATCACAACCCACAGCAAAAAATACAATTGCAAGTTTTGTAGCAAAGCTTTTCATGCAATCATCTTGCTTGAAAAGCACTTGCGGGAAAAACACTGTGGTTTTGATGCTAGCATGGAGAATGGTACAGCTAATGGCATGACCCCATCTAATAAGACAGAAGGGGTAGATATCCAGAACATGTTAATGAAAAATCCAGATACTTCTAACAGTCATGAAGCCAGTGAAGATGATGTAGACGCTTCTGAGCCCATGTATGGCTGTGACATTTGCGGGGCTGCCTACACTATGGAGGTCCTCTTGCAGAACCATCGTCTGAGAGACCATAACATCAGGCCTGGGGAGGATGACTATTCTAGGAAGAAAGCAGAATTCATCAAAGGTAGCCACAAGTGTAATATCTGCTCAAGGACCTTCTTCTCAGAAAATGGCCTGAGAGAACACATGCAGACCCATCGAGGCCCAGCCAAGCGCTACATGTGCCCCATCTGTGGGGAACACTTCCCATCACTCCTGACCCTGACGGAGCACAAAGTCACTCACAGCAAGAGTTTGGATACAGGGACATGTCGGATTTGCAAAATGCCGCTGCAGAGTGAGGAGGAATTTATCGAGCACTGCCAGATGCATCCAGATCTCAGAAACTCCCTCACTGGGTTTCGCTGTGTTGTCTGCATGCAGACAGTCACCTCTACCCTTGAACTGAAAATTCATGGGACGTTCCATATGCAGAAATTGGCAGGGAACTCTTCAACCTCGTCTCCCAATGGCCAGGCCTTGCAAAAACTCTACAAGTGTACATTGTGCTTGAAGGAGTTATGGAATAAGCAGGACTTGGTAAAGTTGGATGTGAATGGCGTTCCCTATGGCCTGTGTGGTGGATGCATGACCAGGAGCACCAATGGACAGTCTTCAGGCTTGACTCCACAGGAGGTGAACAAGAGACTGTGTGGCAGTCTGAGGTGCCCAGAGTGTAGTGTTAAATTTGAAAGTGACAAAGACCTAGAAAGCCACATTCAGGTTGACCACCGAGACCTGATGCCTGAGACTAGTGGCCAAAGGAAAGGTGCCCAGACATCCCCTGTTCCCAGAGTAAGTACAGCTGAATTTTAAAATGTCTGAGGGATAAAATGTAGACCTTCAATGAGACTGAGAACTGATCTGTTGTAATTCTTTTTTTTTGTTTTTTTTTTTAACTGTCACTTTATAAAATTACTAGTGCTACTAAAAAACCCAACGAAACAGGAGGAAAAGTAGAGTAAGGCACATAGAAAAATCAGATGTTGCTCAGCCTTGCAGGATCCTTGATTTGAAGTGCACCAGATTTTTTACTGTAAAACTGCCCTAGATTTACCAACAGAGAGATGAGACACTTGAATGGTGGGGATTGAGTTTGTCTATGAATTCTGATGCTACTGAACTAGCAGATCTGGAAAAGCTGGGACATTTCCATGAGAAAAGGAAATAGTGAGTACCCAAACCAGAAGAAAATCTGACCTGTCATACTTGAGAGTTGAGTTCCTACCCGTGAGCTAAACATAAGCAGGAGGATAAAGGAACTTTGAAGGAAAAATTTAGTGAATTCCACCTTACCTCCCAAATTCTCACTAAAACAAATTTCTGTGCTGATGAGGTTGTCCTTATGGATGTCTGTCAGAGTGAACATTGAGAGGCTATTGGATGTCTGTGTGAATCCATGTGTGCTTGTATGTGTGTGTGGATGATTTTAAAAGGATCTGCTTCATGGCCCTCTGATAAGAGCAGTTTTCTTAGCATATCTGGAAATAGTTGTCTAATGCAGGTTACATCTAAGTAAGCGTGCTCTCCTTCAATGTTTGCAGATAGCCTGCTTTCCCATTTCTTAGCTTACAAGATACTTGGGAACATGCAGATCCAAGAAAGGTTTCGGAAGCCTACTCAGGAGATTAATATCATTTATAGTTTATAGTCTTTTAAAATTGTTTGTTGACATTTTGGTTCAAGATTGAGCCAAGTCAGTCCTTCCTCTGTCAGGAACAGATAGAATGAGTAGATTTTGGAAATCTTGGGAGACCAACAGCAAACACATCTGAGTATTATTTTTTTAATTAAACATGATGGGGTGAGATTTTCAAAAGTATCTAAGGAAATTAGGCACCCAACTCCTAATGATTAATTCCTGCCATAGATGCCTGTTTATGCCAATCTGATAATTAAAGCATCCACAAGCACATCTCATTGCATTAAAAGAACCTGAAAATACCATTCAACTAGAACACTGGGGGCTCAGTAAGTAAGAGAAGACCCTAAGTACAGCCTGAGGACACAGACTGAGATGCCTGCACTAGAGCTGGTGCAGGCTGTGTGTCCCCCCAGCGGGACTTGTTAGCTCTGGCTCAGTACTGGGGCACACGAGGCAGCAGCGTCCAGTAGAGCTGGGCTGTGTGCAGCTAGCTCGGAGCACGGCACTGCCTGCACCAGCACCCACTGGCATCAACGCCCCATTCCAGGCTTCTGAGTGAATCCCTCAGAAAGTTTAATTTCTTGGTGAAACAGGAGGCTGTAACAGGAGGCTTCAGCAAACAGAGACTCGAACTCTTGTGGGTTACTCTGAGCTCTAGTTTATTGCAGGAAATCATCAGGAACAGCAGCGTTGGGTCACCTCCGCAGAGAATGACCCTTACAACATGTTATTGGTGAGTTTATATAGGATTTAGAAACAAGCTGGTCAGCAAAGTATAGTTACTAAATGTCCCATGGAAATTTACAAATCTTCTAGATGTTCTCATATATTTTCCAATTCTGACAGGTTCCAGGTCTTGCTGCTTCTTTTCTTGTTCCGTGACAATAGTCCACGTTTCGGAAAAGTACAAAAGGGTCAGCAGGTTACTGATGATCATTGTCTGGTGTTCTACCTGTCTCATTTATTATCAATAGGTCATTAGTCTAGAAGAAAGGTTTCTTTATCCTCCTAAGATTATCATTTACCAACCTTTAACAGAACAATACAACTGTAAGCTTTAAGTAACCACACTCGTGATTCTGGGCTGGGGCTACACAAAGAACAAAGCTGAGTTTCTTAACTGTCAGCAGCTTACATCATCTTCGAGGACTCATGCTAAGAAGGCCTAGTTTGGTTCCTTCTGCTACAGTCCCCCATTTTCTTTTTATAAAATTTCCCAATTACTTATATCTGTAATGTACGATTTACAAATTCATCAAAATATGTAAGGCTAAATTGAAAAAGGTGTGAATACACAATAGGAATAAAAAATACAGAACAGATAAAGAGGAATACAGAATAGATAAACATTATGCTCTTCTAACGTGTGAGTGATGAATCCAAGATTCTTTTCCTTCGACTTTCACTGCATAAAAAGAGGTTAACAAAACACGATAAGGTCCTGTCCATTTTGGTTCTAATCGATTTTTCCGTTTGAAGTCTTTTACTAAAAGCATGTCTCCCACTTGAAATTGATGCACTTGTATCTCGGGTGTTACCCCTTGATACCAGTACATGTATTTACGAATCCGAGAAAAAGTATTTTGCAGGTACAATAAATACTGTATTACAGCTTCCTCCCCTCCAATAAGGCTGTTTTGGCAGAGAGATATGTAGAAGGTACTGCCAAAACACGCCCAAAAAGAACTTCAGCTGGACTAACACGAGTTTTAGCATGAGGAGTAACTCTCAGATCCCACAAAACTAAAGGGAGAGCCTCTGGCCATTTAAGTCCAGTTTCGGCAGTAATCTTTGCTAATCTATCTTTAATAGTCCGATTCATACGCTCTACTTGTCCTGATGATTGCGGATGGTAAGGTGTATGAAAAGCAGCTTGGATGTCAAGACTTACATACGTCTGGAGAAGAATTGCAGCTGTAAAATGCGGACCGCGATCTGAATCAATCACTTCAGGTATGCCATAACGTGGAATGATTTCTCGCAACAAGATTTTAACTACAGTCTTAGAATCATTTTTCCGAGTGGGGAAAGCTTCCACCCAGTGCGAGAGTTGATCTACAATTACTAAGAGGTATTTAAAGCCTTGCGCAGGTGGGAGTTCTGCAAAATCTATTTGCAATTTCTGAAATGGAAATACTGCCGGAGGTCTTTTCCCAGGAACTGCAGTGACTTTTACAGTTCCGTATTTTTTACAAAGGTCACAAGAGTCAGTAAGTCTCTTAGCTGCACTGAAAACTCCAGGGGCAGCCCATAATTGCTGTATTTTTGAAGCTACAGCTTCTGGACCTCCGTGAGTACGGTCATGAATCCATCGCGTTAACGGTAGAACATACCTGGAGGGAAGTAAAGGTTTACCTCCTAATGTCCAAATGCCGTTCTCTTGCGATGCTTCCATTTTCTTCCATTGTTGGATTTCTTCCTTAGGGGTATCTTCATATAAAGAAGCACCAGTAGGAATAGGAAGAAGAGTAGCAATCATAGTTTGAGGAGTCGAAATATTTTGAACCGCGGCGGCTTTTGCGGCGGCATCGGCCAAGGCATTTCCTTGTGCAAGGAAATCTGTTCGCTTGGTATGTGCAGGTATAAAAACAACCGCAAGTTCCTTTGGTTCTTGTAATGTTAATAATAAGTCATTAATCAATTGTCCATGAGCAATTGTGCGACCGGCTGAGGTTAAAAACCCTCTTTCTTTCCAGAGCGAGCCAATAGAATGACAAATGCCAAAAGCATATTTAGAGTCAGTAAAGATATTAACGCGAAGGTTTTTTGCAAGAGCAGCAGCGCGAGTTACAGCAATTAATTCTGCAGCCTGTGCTCCAAGTGATGGAGTAAGAGGTTCAGCAAGTAATACCAGTTTTTCAGTAGTCACAGCAAAACCAGTAAAACGTTTACCAGAAATGTAATAACTTGATCCATCTGTGAACAGGTTAAGGTCGGGTCCCACCAGTGGCTCATCCTGTAAATCTTCACGAGTTTTAAGAAAGACAGTAATATACTGTGCACAATCATGTGGTTCTGCGGAATAATTAATTTCAGGTAGCAGGGTAGCTGGGTTTAAAGGTTTTGAGCGTTTAAGAGAAATATTATCAGTCAATAACAGGATGGCTTCATAGCGGTGTATCCGCTGTGGTGACAAAGATTTTGTTGCATATCTGGTTAATAATAACTCGACTTCATGTAGTACTGCTACAATGAGTTTATGGCCTAAAACAATGGCTCGCACTTTTTCTACTAAGTCAGCTGCAGCTGCAACGGCACGAAGGCAATGCGGAGCACCTCTTATGACAGGGTCTAGAGTCACTGAATAATAGCCAACGGGGCGCTCATAAGGTCCATATGATTGTACTAAAACTCCTTTTGCAATTCCATCCTTTTCAGTGGCATATAAGGTAAAAGGCTTGGCATAATTAGGTAGTCCCAAAGCTGGAGCCTTTGTTAAAGCTGTTTTTAAAGCATCAAAAGCTTCTTGAAGCACTGGTGTCCATATTATAGGTTCTGGAGCTTTGTCCTTAGTTGTTTCAATTAAGGGTTTGGCTAATTCACTAAATCCTAATATCCATGGACGACAAAATCCTGCTTGGCCTAAAAAGGCTCTCATTTGTTTCTTAGTTACTGGTGGTGCAATTTGGATAATAGTACGAATGCGATCTGGATCTAATTTTCGTACTCCTCCTGCTAAAATAAATCCCAGATACTTTACCTCGGGTTCGCAAAATTGCAATTTTGTTAAGGAGGCTCTATGACCTTTGTTATATAATTGTATGCACAAAAATTCAGTATCAATTACACAATCACTACGAGTTTTACTTGCGATTAAGAGATCGTCTACATATTGTATAAGAGCAGATTTTTGAGGTAAATTAATATCTTGTAAGTCATACTTAAGAATCTGTGAAAATAGGGTTGGTGAACCTGTGAACCCTTGTGGAAGGCGAGTCCAGGTTAGTTGTTTACCTTCCCAAGTAAAAGCAAACAATGGCTGACTTTCTTTTGCAGTTGGTATACTGAAAAATGCTCCAGTTAAATCAAGCACTGTATACCAATGTGCCCAAATAGGTATTTCAGTAAGGATTAAACTTGGATCTGGAACTACTGGATGAGGGGCTTCTACGTATTCATTAATAGCACGGAGGTCCTGAACAAAACGATACTCTGGATCTCCGTCTTCATCTAACCTGTTTTTACTAACAGGTAAAATAGGTGTGTTAAATGGACTTAACACAGGTCGCAAAATTCCTTCATCTAAAAAAGTTTGTATTTGTTTTCGCAGGCTTGGTAAAGCTACTGCGGGTATCGGGTACTGTTTAATGGAGGGAGGAGGTCCTCCTTTTGTTTTAATTACAACAGGCAAGGCAGATTTTAATAATCCAATATCTTTAGTTGTGGTGCTCCAAAGTCCTTGTGGAACATTACGGAGTTCCCAGGGGATCGTTGGAATATTTTTCTGAGTTGTTTTTAATGTAAAAAGATTTCCTACAAAAATTAATTGAGCTTTCCCTTTATGGTATTGTAACTGAGTGCCAAATTCTTGCAATAAATCACGTCCTAATAAAGACGTTGGTGCGCCAGGTGCAACAATAAAGCGAGCCCAAGTTAATTTGTTACCTAAAGTTACGGGGAGTGGTTCAGATAAAAGTTGTTCAGCAACAGTACCGGTTACCCCTTTAATAGCAATAACATCACATGATTTTTGTGGAATATCGAAATTAAGAAGGGAGAGCGTTGCTCCTGTATCAACTAAAAAGGAAACAGTTTTCCCATTAACCTGAGCAAATATATGTCCCGAAGCGGTTATTTCTAAAGTCATTGCTCACTGATTACTGAGAGTTACTACGACGAAAAGGTTGGGTAGTAGGTATATCAGATGAGGTGCGTGCGGAAGTTGGTTCTGGCTGATATTGTGGTCGCAAAGGGCATTCACGCTGCATATGTCCTAAATTTCCACACCAAAAACAAGTTAATTGCATTCCATTAGCTATAGATGCAGTATTAGGGAGAGGAAATCTCCTTCCTATAGCTCCTCTTCCTCGCGGAAACCCTCGTCTTATTCCGCGGAATCCACGGAAAAATTCCCCTCGGCCCCTGGCTGTGACACCCTGTGCTATTGCGACTGCTAACAGACTCATATCTTCCTGTCTCTCTCTACGGTTCCTTTTTCGCTCTTGCTCTCTCTCTTTTTCCTGTTTTTGTCTCTCAAGCTCTTTTTCTTGCTGTAACCTTTTCTGTTGCTCTTCTGAGCGGCCATTATAAACAAAGTTTGCTACAGATAAGATTTTCTGCAAATTTTCTGCTTGCCAGCCAGGCATATGTTTTTGGAAATGTTTTCTAATATCAGGGGCAGATTGATTAACAAAAATACTTATTGCTAGGGTTTCTTGGAAATTTTCCTCAGTAAAACCCCCGTATTGCAACAAAGCCTTTCGTAATCGTTGCCAAAAATCTCCAGGGTGCTCTGTGGCACCTTGGTGACATTCAGTAATCTTAGACCAGTTTGTAACTTTTTCACCACAGTGCCTAATGGCATCAATCAGGTTATCAATAGCTACTAAATAAGTAGCTTTTTGTTCTTCCTCATGTAAATTCCAATTGGGATCTACGTCTGGCCATGGGTTTCTGTTGGGGTTCTGTTGAGACAATTCACGATCTTTTGCTAAAATCTTTTGTTTATCTTCATAAGTAAATAATTCAGATAATAGTGTTTGCATATCGTTCCAATTAGGGGAATAATCTCTTGTGATTGTTCGGATAATGCAGGCACATCGATCTGCATCATCTCTTAAGCGAGGCATTTTATCATGCCATAATAATAAATCGCCAGGTTTCCAGGGATAATGTTTAGTTACCTCTAACAAGGGTCTGGCATTAGTTCTTCCTGCTCTTGGATTTGGGACATAAGACACAGTCATAGGAAAAACTCCTGTAGCTGGGGTGTCAGTGTTGTTAATATTTGAAGAATCACAATCAGAATTGACTGTAACATTGTCATCTAAATAGGCCAATAATTGTTGCTTATTCATACCCCTTTTTAATTGTTGACGTTTTCTTGTATCTGCTCGGTCAAACCACAAATATAAATAATCCATTTGTTGTGGTTGACGATCTTCAAGGATCTTTCGAAGGGACTGTAATTTATCATTATCAAAAGATCCTGTGACCGGCCAACGCAATTCAGGGGGAGCCCCAGCTACTCGAGAAATAAATGGCCAATCATCCTGACATAATGATATCATACGTTTTAAAAACAACCCTGCTGTTCCTGATAACTTTCCCCAATTTACAACCATTTCAGCTAAAGGTGTGCCTTTAGGAATAGAGGGTCCAGCCCCCATTATTCTTTTTAGAGACTCGAACTCTTAAAACAAAAGGCAACGGGAGGATAAGGAGACTCGAACTCACCTATCCCTGGCCAGGTCCCGTTGATTCTCTCAAATAGATGCCTCAGAGTCCCATCTGGGGTGCCAACTGAAACAGGAGGCTGTAACAGGAGGCTTCAGCAAACAGAGACTCGAACTCTTGTGGGTTACTCTGAGCTCTAGTTTATTGCAGGAAATCATCAGGAACAGCAGCGTTGGGTCACCTCCGCAGAGAATGATTCTTACAACATGTTATTGGTGAGTTTATATAGGATTTAGAAACAAGCTGGTCAGCAAAGTATAGTTACTAAATGTCCCATGGAAATTTACAAATCTTCTAGATGTTCTCATATATTTTCCAATTCTGACAGGTTCCAGGTCTTGCTGCTTCTTTTCTTGTTCCGTGACAATAGTCCAGGTTTGGAAAAGTACAAAAGGGTCAGCAGGTTACTGATGATCATTGTCTGGTGTTCTACCTGTCTCATTTATTATCAATAGGTCATTAGTCTAGAAGAAAGGTTTCTTTATCCTCCTAAGATTATCATTTACCAACCTTTAACAGAACAATACAACTGTAAGCTTTAAGTAACCACACTCGTGATTCTGGGCTGGGGCTACACAAAGAACAAAGCTGAGTTTCTTAACTGTCAGCAGCTTACATCATCTTCGAGGACTCATGCTAAGAAGGCCTAGTTTGGTTCCTTCTGCTACACTTGGTTTTTTGCTTTTTTAGTAAAACAACTGCATATTGTTCCCTCTGTGTGCATTGAATGTTATGACTAAGCCTCCAGATACATGCACCTAATTCTGCAGAAGAATGAGGAATGGAAATATCCTTCCTTCGGTGTGATACCTCTTGAGAATTTGTCTGGGGCTCTGGCTAGGTCATTCTCCTTCTTCCTCCTCTGGCCTTTATTTCCTTCTAAATTCTTTAAAGCACCTCTGTTCTCTTAGGTAAGACTAATTCTTACTTCATAGCCTGAAGTATTACCTTTTCTTTCCTATTGACTATCAGAAGCAGAATATGTTGCCATGTTCTGCTCTTATTTCTTGCTTTAACTCTTTCTTTTCAGTGACAGCTTCCATACTCATTCTCTCAAGGGAGAGTTTTAAGTTCAGTAAGGTAAATGCACTGAATTTCATCCCATGAGAGAACATCTTAGTTCCTTTGTAGAAGAATGAAAAGTCAGCATTTGTGATGATGGCAAATGTTACTTTCAACAGGTGTCTATGGCCTGCACATATGCTGATATCAGAGACATTTATGGTATACATCCCAGGAATAGATATATTGTTGTTCGGAATAATTCATTACAGGTACAAGAGGTGAACTCTGATATCAGTTAACATGGAAACTATTGGTGTTTCACTCAGGTTTCTCAAGGCAATGACTGCCCTTTGTATCTGCCTAGCACAGGAGTTTTCAAAGAAAGAATTACACTGTCTTTTAAATGGTAGTAAACCTCTCTATTTCAGGAATAGCATTTACTTTACTTCATTGGCTTCATAGCAAAGCTAAGCAAGTTGAACACAATCTCTCTTGGAATCTTGTTAGCATGCTGCTTACAGGTGAAATACCATTTTACTGGAGCAATCTTAAGTGCACAATGCATGTAGAGTAATCTGCAGATGTTCAGAGAAAAAGATCTGCTTCTCTCCAGTTCATGAGCACTTCTACATTTCTTTTTTAAACACTTTATTGATTTTTCTTTCTTAAACAGAAAAGCCATTGAAGACAAGGTACAGTCAGAAAGTATAGGGAGATGATTAGATTTTAAGTAGTGGGTATATATTTCAGAGTAAATAAGAATAGGCAGAATGAAATCCAAGCAAATAGAAAAGATGATGACGTACAAAATCCGTAACTTCTTTCATTGTCAGAAATCACTCCATCAGCAGTTGCGCTTCTTGAATTGAAGAAATGGGCATGGAAGCCTAAAGGAATTTCAGGGGAAAAAGAATGAAAGAAATGAAGAAAATAAATATTAGCTCTTGATGAATAAAAAATTAATATATTTGGGAAGGGAAAAAGAGCAGGAGAAAAAGAACAAATCCTGTTTTCTGTATGTATTAAAGTTTGTGTATATGCACACATGGATATAGCACCACAAAGGAAGTATGAATATTTTGTTATTTTAAATTTTTTTACTATCAAGCTTTTGGATGTTTTGTTCTGAAAATCAGATGAAAACAGCTAGATGAGGATCAAACAGCACTCATAATTGCTTGTAAGTTTGGGGGCTTGGTTTGTTTTTTTTTTATCCATAAGAATGAAAGAAAGCACATAACCCTTGAAAATGCTGCTGTATTCTGTCTTCTTCAGTTACATTTTAATATAGCAAACAACCAGGAATAAATATCTTTGAATTGATCACATTTGTTGCTAGGACTTCTAACTAGGATCCAATCATGATGGTCAACAAGATAGATTTCCAGATTGAGAGAATTTTTTGCCTTGTGTACATGGCAACATCTGCATTGGGGATTTGTTATTAGGAGATTTTAAGTCAAGTCAATGGTCTTCCATAAGGAGCATCACTAAGAGGAATAAATAAAGTACACCTTAGTAGTAAAAGGTTGACCTAACATCAATTTTTGTTTGATTCTTATAGTTTTACATGAGCTATTCTGTTTGTATAGGACTGAAAGGATTTTTTTAAATGAGCATCACAGGTGGAGGTACCATTCCAGTATCTGACACATGCATAGCTCAAGACCTTTCTAATTCTATCATGATGGCATAAGAGGTAATGGTTTCATGTTTTTTCTGAACATATTTCTGTGTGTAGGAGCTTCAGTTTTGAATATATTCTATTAATTCCTTTTAACATGTCTTGAGAAACATGACTAGTTGTTTAGTATTGAGATTTCTTATTGCTCCTTGTAATACTGGAAACAGTCATGTTTCAAGCTGTTCTTTCTCTTACACAGATTTATCCTTATTTTGTACCATAGTTATTGTGAAAAATGCTTGTTTAACATTGACAATGCCAAATGCTTAGTCTTTCATTAAGCATCTTTAATGGTGTTACATTTTTAGCCCACCTAGATTATTTGGACTGAAGAAGCAAAGGAGGTAGCACAGAAATTTGGAAGAATTAACCCTGTTGTGCTCCTTTACTCAGTTCCTTTTCTCCTGCACACTTTCTTGGACTCAATTCCTTCTCTTTGTTCTCCCCTGCACCCCTTCTCTTCCCTTGTAAATTTACTTGAATGGAGGAATATTTTCTTTGTAGAGCAGGAAATCATTTCTATATTTAAAGGAGGACAGTCTGGAAAACCCATGGGAACAACGGTTACTTTAGAAAAGAAATCAGAACCCTCTTGTTATTGCTACTATTTTGTGCCAAGATTAGAATTAAATATCTTGACTTAATGGGGATTGAACTCTCAGCTGAACACCTGCTTATCTGGTCTCTTGTCACCTAGATGCCATCATCCAGACTCTGTTAGCTCCTCAGAGTCTGAGCACCTTTGTTATCACCACTTGTGAAGATAGAACTTTAAAAAGAGCTAACTGACCCATTAATAATATCTGTGAAGCCATGATACCCACATGATACCCACAAGAAGTTCTTATTTGGTACCACAAATAACACAACCTTGTATTCAAACTAGTGCTCCCCATTTACTGAGAATGGAAGTCTAGTTTTGTGATATTATTTTAAAAAAATTATTAATGAGCCAAAAAATAAGCTCTTCCATCTCTTGCATATACATTTGGGTGCTAATCTAGCTGTAGCTATTTTGTGGGCTGTATAAGGCCATTTATTAACCTCATTCCATATCAAGCAGGGTACCCTATCACAAGAGCCATCACCTCAGTTAAGCTGCTCTTGTGCATGCATGTATCTCAGCTGAGGCTGAAGATAATACTAAAAGTATTATTAAGTCTGAAATCTGACATCTTCTCTGAGGGTTGGTCATGCCAAGCAGAGTGTTATAAGTTTGTGACATGCTGTGGAGGAGTTTGCGCCGGGTCTGTAGGTAAACAAAGACATCCTGTCTCCAGATCTCTTAGCAAGTGTTTTTCAGAAGCACTGAAATCAATAAAAAAAATTGAATCATTTGTTTGTGTTTAATATAACTTTAAAGGTTTGAAATAGAGTTGAGCTGAAATATTGTCCTTTTTAGCTAGTTACTTATGGAACCCTCATAACAGAGGTAAGTGTTGAACAAGGCACAGAACTTAGCTTTGAAGTTTTAAAGAGGAAGTTTTCAAGTTTTAAATGTGACCACATGAATCCTTCACTGCCCAAATCCTGTTTTTCTCCTCCAAGGCTTTTTGTGTTTTGTTTTGTTTTTAAAGTTAGGAGCCCTCAGCATGTGTATGCCAGTGTGTTTGAGAGGATGTGTGTACATGTGTGTGCTGTGCTTGTCTGCCAGAAGAGACTCTCAAGAAAGAGTGCTGCAGAAATCCAGCTGAAGGATGCTTTCTTGAGCTGCCTTGAGACAACTAGCCAGTCCAAACTATTTCCTTTTACGTGTTTGGCTGTGTCAGGTTTCAGCCAATGGAGTGCACCCTTCTTCCTATTATCATGTGAATCACCCATTGTTATTTTAGCCTGGACTGCATACAGAATTCATGGAATAGGCATAACATCCATAGACTGGTGCATTTGTTATTATGGTATTGCAGCATGTTCATTAACCTCCAGCGGGCTAACTTGTTGCTACTGATGACATGGGAAGTAGTTAAGAAGCTCTTGGCAGCACCTAATTTGTTCTTTCCTCAGCAGGTGTTTGAGAAAATAAGATCCCATGTGCAGAGGGGGTGACAGCAACTCCTCTGTTTAACTCAAAACTTCTGACTTATTACTGCTGTCCTAAAAATGTGATTATAAGTTGTGGGGTGGAGGCTGTAAGAAAAAATCAAGTGCTTCTAAAAGTGCACAAACCCCACCTACAAAATATTTTCCTTCAAAAAATTTAGGAGGGTGTTGTTTACCAAATTGGGTTTCTCAGTGCTAATGGCTTGGGTTTCTTATCCATTCCTTGGCTAACTGAGCTTGTGGCCAGTTCACGGAGATTTTACATATGCTCTGCTGCCATCCACACTGGCTGTAAGGATATGGACCACATGCTCATGGCTGGTGGCAAGTGCTTCAGTAGGAGTTATTCTCTAGGAAGAAGTAGGCACAAAAAGCCAAATTTTTCTAAATTGCATGTCAAAAGATGCCTATTTAGATAGCATATTCCCATGCAGTCAATGAGCATACACATTAGACCAAAGCACTGTGCTCCTGCAGAGTTTCTGCTAGTATACAAAAAGCCCACTTAGCATTCATTTTTTATTTTTTCTTAACTTGGATGTCTAAGTTGTTAACATGCATTTTAATTTCTAGAAATTATTTCTTTGATTTTTTCCTGTCATGTTGCACAAGTGCAAACACCACTGTCAATCTGAGTGCAAACTCCATTTTCCCTATTTGAATAAATGGTTCATATAATTGCCTCTTCACAGTGTCTCCTGCCTTCTGCAGCTAAGCCTCCCTGGTATGACGCTGAGACAGAGAAAATAATGCACAACAGATTGTTCTAGGAAACAATTCCTTGTGGTAATGCAGTTTTTCCAGAATTTCTGATGGGAGACCATTACAAAATAAACTTTTTTCCTTTCATTTCCCCAAGTAACTATAGGTGTTTTGCCTACTGTATTTTGAGTTTAACTAAAGATGGAATTTTTTGAGAAAGTTGATCTTTTTCTGAAAACAGTTACCTTTCAACATCTTTTATTTCATTCTACAGGATTTTTTACTGCAGTGGGTTAAATGACACGAGCAATCTTATTATGGCTTAAGCACTCAATCAGAGTTTCAAGTACTATAACTTGGGATTTTTAAAGTTGAAATTAAAAATTCTTCTAAAGCAGGCTGTTAATTAGAGGGTGTATTTATGGTCCCAGAAAAGCCCAGCCCAACTTGGTGTCTTGTTGGGGATATGTGAGCAGAAAAGGCCTCAGTGGAAGTTGAAGTATGTAACATGCTATATTCATGATCACACTTGCCTTATGTTACATTGCAGTTTTCTCTAATCTCTTTTTGGTTATTAAACAGAAAAAGACCTATCAATGCATCAAGTGCCAGATGACCTTTGAGAATGAGAGAGAGATACAAATCCATGTCGCTAACCATATGATTGGTAAGACATTCTTTAAACCAGGCCACTCATTGGCTCCTTGTTTTTTCTGCTACTCTTTGAAATTCACTATTCTGATAACTTGTTAATATTCGTGCTGTAATTTCTTTTTTTATCTTTCAAGGAAAATTGTTTTGATGTAATGATTCTTCACTTCAAAGCTTTTTAAATATGTGGTTATAAATGTGCTACTGCTGAGCTTTTTTCCATATCCTTTTGAGTCCTCGTAGCATTTTCACTTATATAGCATAAATTTCTCTCTATCCTTGTAAAAAGTACTTGCCAGTTGTCAACCACTTAGGAGCTATTATGTTTCAATTTTGTATGTCATGATATTGAATAGATTTAACTGCTAGCATTTTCCAAGCTACGTGATGTGAATTCCTGAGGAGCACTGTCAAAACAACACACTTAAAGAGTTATTTCAGTGGTTTTTTTTTTTCTTTGTTTTCCAACAACTCTGGGCTTCAGAAAATTCAACTTTTCAGACATACAAGTGTTTTTAAAAATCAGTGCTTGCTGCCTTCTACTATGGTCCTGTCACAAGAGTTTGTAGTGTAGTATTATTGTAATCTGATGGGTTGTATTTCTGCTGCAGCTATTTGGTTGCTTTTCTGATGAACACAAACAAATGTTTTTCCTGTCTGTACAGATGTTATAAATATATGCATTGGCCCAAGAGTTCAGTTTATTTTGATGCATAGACCACGAAGGAGTTACTTACACATGCCATATAGGCATATGTTGGACGAGATCCTTCAAGGACCCTACAGCGCACTCTGTGTGTCTCATGTTCTCATGCAGCATTTACCTCCCATAAGCATAATGGTTTTCCTTCAACAATTTTGCATTTAGGAAGAAATTCTTCTGTCAATGCATGTATGTAACTCCTATTATCTTTGAAGTGAATTATGCATAAATGCCGGAGAGACAGAAATATGGAATGACACAGTCTTCACACTCCCACCCTAAAATGAAAAGTCACAACAGTTTTCATCTGAGAGCCAGGCAGGAGTTTGAAGTCAATGTCAAGCAGGTTTAGATGAAGATACCTAAAAATGTTTGCTTTTGTACCAGGTGTTAATATAATATCTTGTTTGCAAGCTTGAAGAGTGAGATCCTTGTTAATTCACACAATCATAGAATCACAGAATAGCTAGGGCTGGAAAGGACCTTAAGATCATATAGTTCCAATCCCCCTGCCATGGGCAGGGATGCCTCGCCCTAGACCATGTCGCCCAAGGCTCTGTCCAACCTGGCCTTGAACACTGCCAAGGATGGAGCATTCACAACTTCTTTGGGCAACCTGTTTCAGTGCCTCACCACCCTCACAGTAAAGAACTTCTTCCTTATAATCAACCTAAACTTATCCTGTTTAAGTTTGAACCTGTTACCCCTTGTCCTACCACTACAGTCCCTAAAGAAGAGTCCCTCTCCAGCATCCCTATAGGCTCCCTTCAGATGCTGGAAGGCTGCTATGAGGTCTCCATGCAGCCTTCTCTTCTCCAGGCTGAACAGCCCAACTTTCTCAGCCTGTCCTCATAATGGAGGTGCTCCAGCCCCTTTATAGCATCCTTGTGGCCCTCCTTTGGACTTGCTCCAGCAGCTCCATGTCCTTCTTATGCTGAGGACACCAGAATTGACACAGTACTCCAAGTGGGGTCTCACAAGAGCACAGTAGAGGGGCAGGATCACCTCCTTCGACCTGCTAGTCATGCTCCTTTTGATGCATCCCAGGATATGGTTGGCTTTCTGGGCTGCGAGCACACACTGCCGGCTCATGTTCAATTTCTCATTGACCAACACCCCCAAGTCCTTCTCCACAGGGTTACTCTGAATCACTTCTCCACCCAACCTGTAGGTGTGCCTGGGATTGACCCGACTCAGGTCTAGCACCTTGCACTTGGCTTGGTTGATCTTCATGAGGTTGGCATCAGCCCACCACACAAGTGACTTCATGTAGCTCCCCCTAAATTTTTTTATTTTTTTTTTTTAGGAAGCCTGAAAGAAAGAAGTCCTTAGGCAAGCTTAGTACTTGCTTCAACTTAATTTGTGATACAGTAGCTAATACATGATTTTTCAACACAAAGGTCAAGTTAAGATTCTGCTTGATTTGAGAGGGGAATTCTTCATCCTTTTAAAAACATGCAATTTCTTCATTTTCCAGTAACTGATGTGTGAAGTTTATTTATGTATATCCCCAGATTAGTTTTCTCTGTAATAATAATCAGTGACATTACAAGGTTTACTATTAGAACTATCTAACCAATTTTCTATTGGAAAACAACAGTGGTAGAAGGCATAGGTGGATAAGAAAAGTGTGGTACTGCTGTTTGTGAAAACTGTACCTATTGTTTCCTTGGAGCTGTATGTAAGTTATAGATATTTGGAAGAACTCTTCATAAATACAAAGGTACATATAGACTCAGTTACCTAGACCTGGAACACTGTAAATGCCAGGACATGGTGAGAAAATATGTAATTATTCCATTGTGGTGTAAAGTCTTTGTGTCTCTTTGCTGAGATATGGACTGAGAACATTAATTAAGTTCAAGTCATCATTTTTACACAGTGCAGTTTAGGAAAGAGTGAAGTATAGAAAGCTTTAATATGGAGCCAAGCTTCCTCTCACTATGGTCATCTCAATGCACAAGGGACTTGGGGCCCCCTCTCCTTCAGGACATGTAACTGCATCCAAAAAGGTGTTGCCAGTGAGTCTGCTGATGGTAATTTTTCTGTACTGGAGAATACTGAAGGTGAAAGTAGAGGCTAGATATCGCCATTTCTCCAGCAAGAAATGCTGTTGTCCTGGGCTCAGCAGTAGCAGTCATTTTTTCTCCTTCTTAGTAGCTGGTGCAGTGCTGTCTTTTTGACTTTCAGCCTGGGAAAAATGCTGATAACACCGATATTTTTAGTTGTTGCTAAGTAATTTTTTTCAAGGGCATTGAAAGGATATCCTCATGTCTTCTCCATGATCCTGCAGGAAACAAACAACTGTCGTGGTTTAAGCCCAGCTGGTAACTCAGAACCACACAGCCACTTGCTCACTCCCCCCCTTCTTCCCCTGGCTCCCGGAGGGATGGGGAGGAGAGTTGAAAGAATGTAAATCCAACAGGATGAGTTAAGAACAGTCCAGTAACTAAGGTATAACACAGAACCACTACTGCTACCACCAATAATAACAATGATAAGGGAAATAACAAGGGAAGAGAATACAACCGCTCACCACCCGCCAACCGATACCCAGCCAGACCGAGCAGTGATCTAACCCTTCCAGGTAACTGCCCCCAGTTTATATAGTGGGCATGTGGTATGGAATGTCCCTTTGGCTAGTTTGGGTCAGGTGTCCTGTCTCTGCTTCCTCCCGGCTTCCCCTCCTCCCTGGCAGAGCATGAGGCTCAGAAAGTCCTTGGTCACACTAAACAATATTGAGCAGCAACTAAAAACATGGGTGTTATCAGCGCTGTTCCCAGGCCGAAAGACAAAACCACAGCAGTGCACCAGCTACTAAGAAGGAGAAAAATTACGGCTACTGCTGAACCCAGGACAGTATACACCCCTTATTCCATACCATTCACGTCATGCTCAGATCCCACATTTTCAATATACCATCACTCTTATCTCATATAGATACACATATATATACATCCACAGAGAGAGAGAGAGAGATCATGCCTTAGTGCATGGACCAATCCCTATAAAGCTGCTGAGTCCATCCGGTCCACGATGTTGGGCTCCATCTCTTGTAACAGTCTTTCAGAGCAGGAGAGACAGTGTGCAGTGCTGGATTGTTTGCCGCTGATGCTGATCATTCCTTTAACGCAGAAATCGTCCGGTTTCATTAAAGTTCATTCTTTGTTGGGATGATGGTCTGAGGGAAGTCAGGGACAGTCGCTGGTGAGCTGACTAGTTGGTGGGCTATAAAAGTGCTACATAGCAGGCAACAGAATACAATTGAGTTCATTGGCAGTTTTCCTCTAAAATCAAATCCCCTTGAGGTACACATTGGACTTCCCCATCTTCCCGCATTACCCACCAAGTATATCCGGGTCCCTGAGCAAAAGCAAAACCATGAGTGGGTTTGCTTTACCTGAAGCAGGAATAACCCAGACTGTCTTCCCCAGCAAATTCTTTATGTGCACCACAGGAACTTTATACCCTTCTACAGTACATAAAAGTTCTGACTGGGCTGGACCAGCCCTGTTGGCAGATCCTCTGGTGTTGACCAACCAGGTGGCTTTTGGTAAATGTGTATCCCAATGTTTGAAAATCCCACCACCCATTGCTCTCAATGTAGTTTTTAACAGCCCATTGTACTGTTTGATTTTCCCAGAAGCTGGTGCATGGTAGGAGATGTGATATACCCACTCAATGCCATGCTCTTTGGCCCAAATGTCTATCAGGCTGTTCTGGAAATGAGTCCCATTGTCTGACTCAATTCTCTGTGGGGTGCTGTGTCACCACAAAATCTGATTTTCAAGGCCCAGGATAGTGTTCTGGGCAGTGGTGTGGGGAAGAGTGTAAGTTTCCAACCATCCGGTGGTTGCTTCCACCATGGTAAGCACATGGCACTTGCCTTGGCGGGTTGGTGGGAGTGTGATAGAGTCAATCTGCCAGGCCTCCTCATATTTCTACTTCAGCCATTGTCCTCCATACCAGAGAGGCTTTAACCACTTGGCTTGCTTAATTGCAGCATGTTTCACATTCTTGAATAACCTGGGCAATGGTGTCCATCATTAAGTCCACCCCTCAATCACAAGCCCATCTGTATGTTGCATCTCTGCCCTGATGGCCTGAAGTGTCGTGGGCCCACCGGGCCAAAAATAATGCACCCTTATGTTGCCAATCTAAGTCCATCTGAGCCACTTCAATTTTAGCAGCTTGATCCACTTGTTGGCTGTTCTGGGGTTCCTCAGTTGCCTGACTCTTGGGTACATGAGCACCTACGTGGCGTACTTTGACCACCAGGTTTTGCACTTGGGCGGTGATGTCTTGCCACAGTGCAGCAGCCCAGATGGGTTTCCCTCTGCGTTGCTAGTTGCTCTGCTTCCATTGCTGCAACCACCCCCACAGGGCATTCGCCACCATCCATGAGTCAGTATAGAGATAAAGTCCTGGCCACTTTTCTCGTTCAGCAATGTCCAAGGCCAGCTGGATGGCTTTCACTTCTGCAAACTGACTCGATTCACCCTCCCCTTCACCAGTTTCTGCAACCTGTTGTCGAGGACTCCATACGGCTGTCTTCCATCTCCGATGCTTTCCCACAATGCGACAGGACCCATCAGTAAACAAGGCATACTGCTTTTTACTTTCTGACAGTTCATTATATGGTGAGGACTCTTCAGCACACATCACCTCCTCCTCTGGTGACATTCCAAAATCTTTGCCCTCTGGCCAGTCATGTTGACTTCTAGAATTCCTATATGACTGGGATTTCCTATTTGACCTCATTGTGTAATTAGTGCAGCAGTTGGGGTATAGTTGGCCTCAGATCCTTTGTATCCCCGACTCCAAAAGCTGAGGGGTCGACCTCGAGTCTCCCCTGGAGCTTTCTGCCAGAGGTTCCAGGTAGGACCGTTCTCCCTGGCTGTGGTGTAAACCACATTTTTTACACCTGGCCCAGTCTGGACTGGTCTGAGGGCTACTGCACGAACTATCTCGCGTTTAATTTGCTCAAAGGCTTGTTGTTGCTCAGGGCCCCATTTAAAAATCATTCTTCTTCCAGGTCACATGATAGAGTGGGCTTACAATCTGACTGTAATTTGGGATGTGCATTCTCCAGAACCCCACAGCACATGAGAAAGCTTGTGTGTCTTTCTTCTTAGTTGGTGGAGACATTGCTGTTATCTTGTTGATCACATCTGTGGGCATGTGGCGACGTTTATCTTGCCATTTTATTCCCAAAAACTTGTCATGGGTTCAGCTTGAACCATGACAAACTGAATCTCCTGTGCAGGTCCCTTGACCTTACTCCATTTTGTGGCAAAAGCAGCTTTCAGCAGGATTTGGATTATTTTCCTCTTTTTCTCAAAAACTTCTTCTGCTGTATCACCCCACACAATACCGTCATCAATGTATTGCAGGTGTTCTGGAGTTTGCCCCTGTTCCAGTGCAGTCTGGATCAGTCCATGGCAGGAGGTAGGGCTCTGTTTCCATCCCTGGGGCAGTTGGTTCCAAGTGTACTGGATGCCCCTTCAAGTAAAAGCGAACTGTGGCCTGCACTCTGCTGCCAAAGGAATGTAGAAAAATGCATTGGCAATATCAGTCGTGGCATACCACTTGGCTGCCTTTGACTCCAGTTCATACTGAAGCTCTAGCATGTCTGGTATGGCTGCACTCAAGGGTGGTGTGAGTTCATTCAGGCAACGATAGTCTACTGTTAGTCTCCACTCTCCATTAGACTTTCGCACTGGCCATATGGGGCTATTAAAGGGTGAGTGGGTCCTACTGATCACCCCTTGACTCTCCAATCTATGGATCAGCTTATGGATGGGAATCAGGGAGTCTCGGTTGGTGCGATATTGCCGCCGGTGCACTGTTGTGGTCGCGATTGGCACTTGTTGTTCTTTGACCTTCAGCAACCCCACAGCAGAAGGATCCTCTGAGAGACCAGGCAAGGTGGACAGCTGCTCAATTTCGTCTGTCTCCAAAGCAGCAATACCAAAAGCCCATCGGTACCCTTTGGGTCTTTGAAGTACCCTCTCCTGAGGTAGTCTATGCCAAGGATGCGTGGAGCCTCTGGACCAGTCACAATGGGGTGCTTTTGCCATCCTCTCCCAGTCAGGCTGATTTCAGCCTCCAGTACAGTCAACTCTTGGCATCCTCCTGTCACTCCAGAAATATAAATGGGTTCCACCCCTTGACAGTTTGATGGCATCAGGGTACACTGTGCACTGGTATCTACTAGAGCCTTATACTTCTGTGGGACTGATGTACCAGGCCATCTGATCCACACAGTCCAGGAAATCCAATTGTCCCCTACCTCCACCTGGCTGGAGGCAGGGCCCCTCTAATAGTCATCACAACGTTGGACACTTAAGTCTTGTAGAAAGGGATTAATCTTCTTTATCACAGAACCTGGAGTAAAATAGGTTTTTCCACTCCATCTGGGAACCTGCTCACCAGAGACTGGAGCTGCAGCTTTTATGGGATGATCATCTTTGACCTTTGTACTCCAATTCACGCACCCCTTCCTCCAGAGCTGAGGTAGGTTTTCCATCCCACTTCGTCATGTCTTGTCTGTGATCCTGCATGTAAAGTCATAGGCTGGCCTGGGGCATATACCTTCTATATCTTCTCTCTCAAACAGTAGGATGCCTTTTGTTAATAGCTGAGATGTGGGTTGGTACACATGAGGAGCTGGATAGATGAGATAGATAAATTGTTTGAGGTCCTGGGACTGTTTTTCCACAGCTGAAAAGATGGAAGGGGTGAGATTGTCTTCGAGCTCTTGGAGTTTATGAATCATTTCATCCACTGTTGGTGGTACTATGTCATTCCAAGTTACTGTTGCCAATGAATGGGCATATGATGACGGTGCATTCCATGTAAATTTCCGCCTCATGGGTTGTGTACATTCGACTTCATCTGGATCTATGGGTACATCCCTGGCATTCGTCTTGATAGTATAGATCATCTCTACAATGGCTGATTCCCTCAGATGCCTTTCTCTAGAGTAGTCCACTTGGCCAAACGACTCATAACATCATCCTTGTATGGAAACCTTTCTTTCACAGCTGCCAAGAGCCGCTTTCAAAAGCTGAGGGCCTTTTCCTGTCATGCAATTGCTTTGTCAATTCCCCCTTCCCTGGCAAGTGATCCCAGCTGCTTACCTTCCCTACCTTCTAGTTAGTGACTGTTGGCCCCATTGTCCCAGCATCGGAGCAACCAGGTGATGATGCGCTCCCCTGGTTGACAGGTAAAATCTGTTTGTATATTCCGTAACTCAGTTGAGGTCCAGGGTCGAGACATCACCTCTTCTTCCTCTTCTTCCGCTGATTCACATACTAATAACTCCTGGTCAGATGCTGTCCTGGGTAGTGAGTACATTGTCTTCATCTTGCTTCATCTTAATTGCCTCTTTTTTGCTTTTCCTCTTCCGTACAGGGGCCACTGATATTGGCACGAATTGGTCCTCTAGTGTAGCTGCTGTACTTGGAGCTGGAGTAGCTGCGCTGCCTGTTGCGGTCGAAATTTGAGTAGCTACTGTACTTGTCACTGGGGGTGGCGTAGCTGCTGTGCTTGGAGCTGGAGTAGCTGTGCTGTCTGTTGCTTTGCCATCAGATCCAGAAACATTTTTTTCCTTTTGAAGGTGCTGGATGGTGTTGAACAGTGCTCTGTAAGCATAGGCCAAGCCCCAGCATGTTGCCATCATTTGTCTGTCCCTGGTATGACCAGAATGACAACACACCTCATATAAATGTTTTACTAATTTTTCTGGATTTTGCATTTGTTCACTGGTGAAGTTCCAAAGCACTGGAGGGGCCCACTGGCCTAGATACTTGTCCGTACTATCCCACACACCCTGCCACTCATGAATGTCCAGCCTCGGGGAAAATCTCTAGGTGGTCCTCCTACATAGTCATCTAACCCCAGACAATGCCCAAACCCAACTCTGCTTATCTCTCAGGACCAGACAAAATGGTAATGGGTAAAACACACTCTGTATGCATGCCAACATGCTGATCCCCATCACAATCAGCAAGCAGGTCTCAAGGGTACCCAAAGGCCATTCAGAACCATCAGAACTCTCAAATGATGCTGTAAATGGTCTGGTGGGGGGGCTGAGAATGTAAAGGAATGTCTCCTTCACAGGTTGACCACCCAAGGAGGGGAAAAAGATGTGTAATTGCTTAGCACTTCTATTACATTCCTCCCAAAGTATAGAGGTGGTGACCACACTGGGAACACAAGCCAGATCAGTTTCATAATCAATGATTCTATTGTATTACAAGTCATTACCATAAAGTACAATGAAACAAGAACCTTAGCCCAAGGCCCCCAGCAACAAACACTAACACAGCAAATACCGGCTGTAAGTAAGGTACGACATGCTGAAACTCCAAGATCAAGAGCAACAACTTTGAGAGCCAATAAATTAGCATTGTGACGAGTGACTATTAATCTGAAACAATGAATGCTTATCACAAATACAATTAGACACACTCTGGTCAGATCTGTCGTTATCTCAACCCTTCGTGCCCCACGTTGGGCGCCAAAAAGAACTGTCATGGTTTAAGCCCAGCTGATAACTCAGTACCATGCAGCCATTCACTCACTCCCCCCACCCCTTCCTTTCCTCCGCTCCCGGAGGGATGGGGAGGAGAATCAAAAGAATGTAACTCCCATGGGTTGAGATAGGAACGGTCCAGTAACTAAGGTATAACACAAAACCAGTACTGCTACCACCAATAATAACAACGATAAGGGAAATAACAAGGGAAGAGAATACAACTGCTCACCACCCACCAACCGATACCCAGCCAGATCGAGTAATGATATAGCCCTTCCAGGTAACTGCCCCCAGTTTCTATACTGTGCATGACATGCTGTGGTATGGAATGCCTCTTTAGTTAGTTTGGGTCAGGTGTCCTGTCTCTGCTTCCTCCCGGCTTCCCCTCCTCCCTGGCAGAGCATGAGATTCAGAATGTCCTTGGTCAGAGTAAACATTATTGAGCAGCAACTAAAAACATCGGTGTTATCAGTGCTGTTCCCGGGCTGAAAGTCACAAACACAGCTCTGCACCAGCTACTAAGAAGGAGAAAAAATGACTGCTACTGCTGAACCCAGGACAACCATGCAGCCTCTCGCTCACTCCCCCATTCCCCCCCTCCCAGGCAGCATGTGGAGGAGAATTGAAAGAGTGTAAATCCCGTGGGTTGAGATAAGAACAGTCCAATAACTAAGTTATAAAACAAAGCTACTACTACCACCACCAATAATAATAATAAGGGAAACAACAAGGGGAGAGAATATAAAACTAAAAAGGAATGGAAAAAAACCCCAAAAACACAAGTGATGCACAATACAATTGCTCACCACCCGCTTACCAATACCCAGCCTGACCTGAGCAGTGATCTGGCCCTTCTGGGTAACTCCTCCCAGTTTCTATACTGGGCATGACGTGCTGTGGTGTGGAATACCCCTTTGGCTAGTTTGGGTCAGGTATCCTGTCTCTGCTTCCTTCCAGCTTCCCGTACCCCTCCTCACTGGCAGAGCTTGAGACTGAAAAGTCCTTGATCGGAGTAATCATTACTTAGCAACAACTAAAAGTATCGGCGTTTTATCAGCACTGTTCTCAAACTAAAGCTGAAACACAGCACTGCACCATCTACTAGGAAGGAGAAAACTGTCACAGCTGAACCCAGGACAGCAGGGGATGTAACAGCAATTCTCTGATTCTTCCTCTGCAGCCTTTGGAAGAGAAAAGACAGGACTTCAGGGACTGCAAAGAGGGAGCCAAATTATATTTATAATATTAAAGTAGCGTATTTGTGGTTTTGCCACTTTTCAGGGTTTTTCAGAAGTAGAAAAATGCAAATTAACATTTGCTATTTCCATATATTGACTGGAAAAATTGCCTGCTCTCAGTTAAGACCTATAGCTCTTGGGATGTATGCAACAGCTTTACAAAATATTTACATCAGAAGTTTAATTTTACATGCTATTACAGTTTTTCTTGTATTTAATAGGACCTAGGCCTAAGAGAAGAAATACATCCAGTGTACCAAAAGGGAAATAAATCTAAAATTAGATTGTTAGTATTCACAACAAGGAGTGTCCAGTGCTGACTGTTACCATTGGTAATTATTGAAGGCCACTTTCCCCAGCAGCAGTTTGTTACAGCCGCTGTAAGGCCCCTGCTCTCTATGCAGAGCTATCGCTATCCCTTTAAAAATGCCTTTAGAAGTGATTGGAGCTTTGTGTGAGACAGATAAGGAGAACATTTTTTTGCAAATGTAAATGTGCACTGTAAAGAACACAGCTATTTCCTGGATAATTTGCAATTGTATATTTTATGCTAATTTCACCAAAAATATTGCACCCCTGCCAGGTTTAGTAGAGGCTCACTGTGATATGAATAATTTCTAGCTAATTGGTTTTTTTTTTTCTTCATTTAAGATTCGGCACCTTTTTAAGATTTTAATAATAGCTACAAGGAGGAAGATTTAGAACAAGTGAAATAGAGCCAAAGAATTTCACATAGAGAGCTAATGTAAAATAGCAAGAATAATTGCATGGAACACAGTTTCCACAGATGTTTTCCCTTGTAATGGTATAACTATTTACTAAACTGTTTATTTTAGGCCCTTGGTTTACAATAAAATATTTATACATGCTCTGTTGTAAAAAAAAATTATTGACAATATACTGTAAAGATTTTGAAAAGATAATTAGTATTTCCCTCTCTGGAAAGTGAACACAGGAGAAGCAGCGCCAGCCTTTGCCAGGCTCGCTGAGAGGATATCTGGGGTTATCAGCAGCACCTCTTTCGGTTTTGTCAGCATTTGACTTAGCTAAAAGGGAGGCTTCGACTTGTGGCAAACCAGAGTGTAACTTCCTGAAGAACATGGAAGCTAACACTCTAAAGACTGTGGAAACATGATTTTCTACTTCATCACAGTAAGGAAAACTATCCCATTCCTGATATATTATACAATAAAGTTGTGTCTTGTCTAAGCAATATGTGCCTGCTTTAGGAACAGGTTTAAAGTTCAAGATGCCAGAATCCTGAATCTTGTTCTTAAAAACTGTTGTGGTATAGTGACTCCTCTGAAGTACTGCCTGTGACATGTTTAAAGCTATTGCTTTATCCTGAACCAAGCCACATCTGTCATACACCTAATTCATAAATTTACGCACATGCCCATAGAGTACGTACGCTGTTGTCATGCAGGGGATAGCTGCACCTATACACATACAGCAGTATGTTAGGGTACTGAAATAATAAACTCAGCAATATTGAAAGGTCTACAGATTTCATTTTCCCCACATAATCTTAAACCATCTATTCTTCTATTCATGAATATATAAAAGAAACGCTATTTTTAAGTGTCTATAGCCTTACCTTTCAAACTCTTGAGCACAGGGTAGTATCCCATAAGGAACTTTGGTTCCTCTGCCTGCCAGTTTAATAATGAAATATTTTATTTTTATATTTTTTTCTTCAGAAGTTACTGTACATCTTTTACTTAACACCAGACTTCTGGCACACAGCAGCTTTAAAAAGAGGCCTCCAGGACAAAAGAGGAGATACAGGCCCCACTGTCTGTTTGCATTTGAGCACCACCAACATGTTAGAGGAACCTGAAGTCTAAGGCAGAATAATCATGGTTACCAGGTGCCTTTTGTTGTTTTTTCATGGTTGACTCTTACATAGAGGCCAATGCATGTGAGAGGTTTGTGAGCCTTGTACTGTGCCATACGAAACCACCTTTCTCATGGTTTGCCCGTGTGGAACCTAGCCACAGCAGCTTTTTGAAAATTGAACATTGGCTTTTGCAATGGATGTTGAGATAGTTTAATATCAAACTTACAATAAGAAAAACAGATGGTGTAATATGTGCAATATTTTCTGTAAATTAAACCAAAGGTGGGTTCTTGGCTTTAGGCCTTTGCTATCTTCCCACCTGTAAAATGTTGATACATTGCAGAGCGCTGCCAGATTTTGCAATTATTTCAGTGCAGCTCCTTTAGAGTCATTGATAGAGTCCAAAGCTAGCATTAAGGAAAACAAAAGAATTTGTGCTTGGAAGTCAGCATTGCTCTGCACATACAATTTTTCGTTTGTTTCTTCAAGGACTCTTTTATTATAGAAGTTAATGATTTTGTTTTCAAGTTATATTCTCAGGGGCATGGACACCCAGAATAATCAAGGATATACTTTTAATACTAATCTTCTGCAATGTTAGGTTTCAGGGGGCTTGGAACTCCTGCTTGGAAGAACCGTTGATTTCCTGGTGCTGAATATATTTCTAAATTGATATGCTACCTATGTGTAAATTAGTTTAAATCAAAGTAAATTAGCCAGTTCCCTTCCCTCGTGCCTTTTAAAAGGGCACTTAGTGTTTATCATAGTAGAAGCCATCATTTCTGTTAGTAATTTTGAAAATTAAGTACATCTGCTGTGGTTCTGGCCAAGCCCTGCTCACCTGTTCCTGCTTCTCCTGGATTCTGGCTTGGTAGTGCAGGCATTCTTCCATCCCCGGGAAAGCTTAGCTCAGATTTTTGTCTTCAGCCCACATTGGATGTCTTTTTGAGTGGAGTGGGAGCTCTGTGTGGGTATATAAAGCAAAGATGTGGGATGCAGTATCTATTGTGTGGGTCTGGGAGGAAAAGAGGGTATGTTTTGCAATTTTGAATTGCCTTATTTTGGCTATGGAAAGGAGTTTAGAAATTTCTCACTTAAATTGGATAGTGTTATCAGTGCAAGAAAGCACATGTAGAGGAACACTGTAGAGAGAGTTCTCTTTTCTCTTTTAAAAATCCATTTCGTATGAGTTACAATGCAAACTTTTTCAAACATTCTCCAAAGCCATTCACCTAGTATCCCTACCACACCACTGCATGTAATGAAACAACTGATGGAACATGCTATTTTCATGAAGTGTTGGCCGTTAGTGCCTCTTGTACTGGATCAGGAAAGGAGTTCAGAGGAACAGATATTGCTGGAGAATCTGTCTCCAATTTTCCCTTGGAACTGCACTTCTAGGGTTTTCAAAGGTTTATGTATTTAACAGTGCAAATCTTTATTTTAGCTTTTCATTTTCTGCTCAGGTTTTTTGCTAATTTAAACAGTGAAACAAGCACTACTGTGCAGTCATAAAGAATATTTTAATTGCATCTGCTGTTGATGAGGTTAGGAAGGAATGTAGGCACATTGCTGGGCTAACTTGCACTGTAGTAAAGGGTGATGTTAATGTATTTTCCATGCGTGTCGTGTGAAAGAGGGAAAATTCTTTCTGTATTCTCCAGAGTTTTCAAGCCATATATAGTATAGTTTGAGGAGGAATTATTAATAATTTCTTATACTGTAAATAGTATTCTATGGAGGAAACCTGTTAAGGATTTGTATTATAGGAATGTTTAGGGGATGAATGTCACGGAGAAAAAAATAAAATATGGCAGCATAAAACAAGTATTGCTTGGAAATGTTGTGTCCTAAAGCAAATGACATTCAGACAAAGTGAGCCAAGTCCAGCCCCAGTGTCAGAAGCCAGTGGTGTGCCCAGCCTTTTATCCCACCACCTGCTTAAGCAAAGGTAAGTTTTATCCTTGTCTTTTGCCTGGCAATTGTCTGGATGCAGGAGCCAGGTGCCAGGCTGGAAGAGGTGTGTGTGAGGATGGTGGAGGAGAATTAGGTTATTACATTTCCTCCTTAATTCTTCATCAGGGCTGCTGCCTGTATTTTCTACAGAAAAATCAATGCATTCTGATTCTGTAATTTCCCATGGTGACTCGCTGGGCACTTGGCATGCCGTGGGAGTTGACATATCCGATCATGGCAGCTTGAACTCTTTTTTTTCCAGTGAAAGAATTCACTGAAATTTCACAACATTTGCATGCTTTTGTGAAAACACTCATTTGTGTTTGCTCCAACCTGCTAATGGCAGATACTGGGGCTTGCGAATGCCGCCTACAGTCAGTGCTCATTATGGCATGCAATGTGCCATTAATAATGTATCTGTGAAACTCGGCTGCAAGGGAGCCAAGTAATTATCCCATCATAGCATTCCCTGCTTCAGTGTCATCACAACTGGGGTTTCATTAAAAATCCTAACAGTAGAGATACTGTGTGGTGCAGTTTGTATATATATTTTTTCATTTAAATTATCAGCAATGCCATGGCTCAGAGGTAATTTGACTTTCTGAAACCGTAAAGCCCCTGTGAATTTCCTTCCTCCTCTCCCTCTTGCTGCTGCACCAGCTGATCAGCCCTAGAAGAACAAAAGGTTTATCTGAAGCTATGAAGCATATATTCACCAGCTTCTGGAATCTAGATAAAAAAAAATAAAATCAAAGTACTCCATTGAACATGTTAATACTGAGCAAAATGCACACAGCCAGACACTAAACCTTTACAGGGATTTAGGCATTTGGAAAGTGATACTCTGGTCCGGTCTGGAGTTAGTTTCCTTAGCATAAAGCAGAATCATAAAATAATATAGGTTTTTAAATAAATGAAAAACTTAACATTTTTTTTCTCCCTTTGATTTATTTCTTTATCTGGTTTCTGTCAGTCAGGCAGTAACAAATTCTTGGGCAAAAGTATGCTATAATGGAAGTATTTTCCCTTTCTAATATCATATCCTTCCAACAGTATGAACCTCTGGTATAAAAATAAATGGGCATGAAGAACAAAAGCATCTGTGGCTCCTTACAGGTCTCAGAGGGAGTTTGGGATGCTTCTAAAACTTATTAATCTGGTACCCTAGTCCTCCTTGGGATGTTTTCTTTTGTTTTTATTGCCACTGGTTTCCCATTTTACTATGCCATTCTTGGAGAGTGTAATGAGAGTCCTGCCAGCAGCAAGCAGAACACTTGGCAGTGGTCAGAGCAATTGCAGGGTTTGTCTTCTCCCCACCAGACTGATGTTGCTGGCAGAGCTGTGGTCCTCTAGCCTGCAGGCAGCACTAGACCCCACATGGGAGTGTTGCAGGGAAGGGGCAGGGGCTCCCCTTGCACTTGGTCATTCACATGTGGCAGGGGAGATGGGGCCAGGGGCTGTCCCCATGTAGCCATCCTCTTGGATGTTGTCTGTATCTGTAAATTGGTGCCAGAGGTGCTGCTCAGTAGCGGAGACTTTCCAGTGCAACTTCTCACCTGACTGGCAGTTATCCTCCTGGTAAGCCCAGGCTATGCTGCATTAATATTTTTGATACAGGTCTTTAATGGCAGATGAGCTGTATGCTCCCCCTTGGGGGATCTAAGCTCTTGCAAAGCTCCTGTTGTTTACATCAACTTTTCTGAGGGGTCAGCTGTTTTCTGGAAAGCAAGAAGCCCCAGGTCCCATCTGTGTCAAAAGAAATGGGGAGAGAGGAGAAAGCATGGGACAGGGTTTGGCTGCAGACCAAACAGTCATGCTCTCTCAACAGTTTAAGTTCATACAGGGACAAAGAAGAAGAGCAGGGACCGCAGTGCTAGCTGTGGGCTTGGGGCATCTGAGTGTAGTGGAAGATCCAGGCCAGAGTGCTGCTGGGCTCCTCTGGAGCTCAATCAGCAGGGGCTGCACTGGCTGTGTTTATCTTCTAGCAAATCAATTGGTTTGAGTGTGGGATGTGGTTCTTTCTGTTGAGATGTCCAGACAGAAGGTGTGTAGGGTACCTCATGGGCAGAGGTTGCATCTTCCCCTGTTTCCTCAGGTAATCACCATCTGGATGTTACTTTTTATCAAAATAAATAGCTTCACTTCAATATGCATTTGTCTGCAAGGCTATAAAGAGCTGCCCAAAAACGTGGGGCTTTCCCAAGTACTGGTTATCACAATGATTAAATTATTTTAAATTCAAACAATATTATTTAGAAATACTGTCACCAGCTGGAATCTGCAACTGGTACCCACCATTAATAAGTGAAGCAATTTAGGTTAATTGCATCATGTCTCAACTCAAAATTTTTATCAATTTTCAAGTCGTTGGAAATGGTACTTACTAGAAACACAGAAAGGTCATTCACAGGGTACTGAAGAAAGCCTTCTAGGGCTGTTCCTCATAGTTGAGCTTGCTTTCTTATTCTGTAATGAAACACTAATAATCATGAACTTATATATGGTGAATTTCTATTTATTTAGAAGAGTTTTTGTTTGCCATTGACCAATCTCAATATCAAATGAATTCAGATTTGGAGAAGTCTCTTGCAGGAATTGACTACCATGGAATTTTTCCTTCCTGAAGAGGGAGCAATCATGTTCTCCCACCAAATAGGTGTTTGTAGAAGAGACTTCCAGTAAGAAGTCACTGCTTCAGTTTGCAGCCTGGGGGGAGGAGCTGTAAGAGCTGAGCTCTGCTCCCTAAAATAGTATGTATGCCTGTGCTGGAGATTGGCTCTAGTGCTTGTCTTGAGGTTGTGCTGGCTCTGAGCCATCCTGTCAAGAGTTGTCTGCTGGGATAAGTGCCCACACCCACCAATATTTTATGTCAGAAACCTTGCTGTCCCCTCACCCCTGCAGCCTACTGTATACTTAGTTTTATTATGTATGAAAGTAAGGGGAGGGGTGAAGAAACATACATCAAAATAACCATGTTAAGTCTTCTGCTTCTGCAGTAAAATCCCAGCCTGTCATTTTATGAAAAAAGTGCTGTAGTTACACCATGCTATGAAAGACTCAGAGTAAGGAAAAGGGGAAAAGCAGCTTCGAAACGACTTCATATTGGAATCATAGAAGAGTTAGGGTTGGAAAGGACCTTAATATCATCCAGTTCCAATCACCCTGCCATGGGCAGGGACACCTCGTGCTAAACCATGTCACCCAAGGATCTGTCCAACCTGGCCTTGAACGCTACCAGGGATGGAGCATTCACAATTTCCTTGGGCAACCCATTCCAGTGCCTCACCACCCTCACAGTAAAGAACTTCCTTATATCTAACCTAAACTTCCCCTGTTTAAGATTAAACCCATAACCCCTTGTCCTACCACTACAGTCCCTTATGAAGAGTCCCTCCCCAGCATCCTTGTAGGCCCCCTTCAGATACTGGAAGACTGCTATGAGCTTCCAACTGGACATTGAGCCATTGACCATAACTCTTTTCATGCAGCCATCCAGCCAGTTCTTTATTCACCGAGTGGTCCATCCATCAAATTGATGTCTCTCCAATTTAGAGACAAGGATGTTGTGCAGGACAGTGTTGAATGCTTTGCACAAGTCCAGGTAGATGATGTCAACTGCTTTTCCCCTATCCATCACTTCCATAGCCCCATCATAGGATGCCACCTAATTGATCAAATAGAATTTCCCCTTAGTGAAGCCATGCTGGCTGTCACCAACCACCTCATTGTTTTTCGTGTGCCTTAGCATGCTTTCATGGAGAATCTGCTCCCAGATTTTGCCAGGCACAGAGGTGAGACTGAATGGTCTGTAGTTCCCTGGGTCATCCATTTTCCCCTTCTTGAAAATGAGGGTTCTATTACCCTTTTTTCAGTCGTTGGGAACTTCACCTGACTGCCATGTTTTTTCAAATGTGCTGGACAGTGGCATAGCAACTTTGTTCGCCAGCTCCTTCAGGACCCGTGGATGGATTTCATCAGGTCCCATGGACTTGTGCATGTTCAGGTTCTGAAGATGGTCTCAGACCAGATCCCCTCCTACAGTGGGCCCGAGATCTTCATTCTCACAGTCCCTGCATCTGCCTTCCGAGACTTGGGTGGTGTGGTCAGACCATTTGCTAGTGAAGAGACAGCCTTCTCCAAATCCACGGTAGCCAGTTCTCCTGATAGCTTCCAGAGAGGGCCAAATATTGCAGCATCATGAAGGGATTGAGCCAGAATATCCCCTAGTTTTGTTTTCCCAGTTTAGAGCTGAAAATAATGAGGAAAAGAAGTGTTTGAATATTGTGCTATGAGGGGAACAGTCCTGCAGTGAAGCAGTTGTGATATTACAGCAGATCTCCTAAGAGGTCCCCTGGCTCCCATGTACTGATTGGAGTGGCACATTCCCAGACAGCTGGTTGCTCAGCATGGGCTGTGAATGCAGCTAGGAAGCTGGCACACTGGCGAAGAACAGGTAATGCTCTAGTTTCCCCTGTGCAGATGCAGCCAGGAATATCTTAATTTATTGGTGTGCTGGCATGCAAGAGGGAATGCTGGCTGTGCAGTCTTGCGTAACTATTAGCAAAAAATAGAGCTGATAGGGGCTTGACTTTTACTAAACTGGGTTAGAAATAATCATTGCCTTTTGTTGTGTTTGGAAGGGTTTGAACAATTCTTAATTATTTAATTACAGATATGCAAGTAATACACCGGGAATGGTCCTGCTATTCCAGTGAAACAGAGCATATGAAGGTATTTAGTTACAATAGTAAAAAGGCAGTAGTTAAATAGCAGTGTCATTTGTATTGTGCAGTAACTATGACTCAGAAATTCATCCAGCAAGATATTTGCTCTATGCAAAGTTTTGCTGTTTGTAAAATATTATGTACACCACACACCAGGCTTTGGCTGAACAGTGCTTTACAATTACCACCTCTTTCTTCTGTGAGATCCGATCAGCTTCTCAACAGCTTTGGTGACTGTCTGGGCTGTGTCTCTGTGTACATGGTATGCTTTTGGTGGCAGGCACCTTGTAATTATCCCATATAAGCATTCATTGTATTCATATCATTAATTTTGTTCAGTCTATTATATTTGGTAGATTAGGCATTATATAGTTCTTTTTATACATGAAATGGAGCTGCCTTTGAACATTAAGATGGCTAATTGCTAGTAATTTGTGTTACTAACAAGCACCGGAATGGTAGCATAAGGTTAGATTCAACAGTCAACAAGTTTGCCAATTCAGATTTCAAAGCATGGCTTTTTGTGACAGTGGATTTCTGCATCTCACATGCAACTAAAATTGGATGGGTTAGAAAATTCTACCCATAAAAAAATGTGGTACGGTGCCATGTTCTGCTCTCACTTGCATTGGTGTCTGAACTGGAGTTATTCCACATTAATTCTAAACCATATTGTCCTGGGTTCAGCAGCAGCAGTCATTTTTCTCCTGCTTGGTAGCTGGTGCAGTGCTGTGTTTTTGATTTTGGGCCTGGGAACAGCGCTGATAACACCAGTGTTTTCAGTTACTGCTTGGTAATGTTTTGGTCTGGCCAAGGACTTTCTGAGTCTCATGCTCTGCCAGGGAGGAGGGGAAGCCAGGAGGAAGGAGAGACAGGACACCTGACCCAAATGGACCAAAGAGGTTCTTCCATACCACAGCATGTCATGTCCAGGATGTGAAGACGGAGAGCAGAGACCCGGAAGGGTGTGGTGGTGCAGTGGGGGGTTCCCTGCTGGGGGGTGCACTGTCTGGGTCGGGCTTGGTGAGCAGTTGTATTCTCTTTCCTTGTATTTCTCTTGTATTATTACTGGTGGTAGCAGTAGTGATTTGTGTTATACCATAGTTACTAAACTGTTCTTATCTCAACCTGTGCGAGTTGCATTTTTTTTTCGATTCTCCTCCCCATCCCCCCGAGACTGGGGAAAGAAAAAGAGGGGAGTGAGTGAGTGAGTAAAACTTTGTGAGTTTTAGAGACTTAAACCACGACAAGTTCATTCATGGACAAATCCTGCTCCCTTTGAAGTCTATGGCATTTTTACCATCGAGTCTAACAGTACAGCCAAGAGTTGAGAGCATTTGAAAATCTCACCTTAAATTAGTTGCTCAACCTTGCTAAAATTATTGTCCTTTTTGTTTTTTCTCAGGAGCCCTTTGTCAAGCTGACACTGCCAAGCCACTAACGTATTTCCTGAGATAATGTCTTAATGTTTTGGGTTTAAAAAAGAGAGGATGGAAAGGCATCTACTCGTATCTACAGCCAGCAAGTATTTCGGAGCATGTTCAGGAAGAGACAAATGTGTATGATCATTAAAGATATTGGGAAGCTCCTTTGCAAAGAAAGACATTTGGAATTTAAAACAAATTCTGACCCAAAACCAGCTTAGGTCTGATAATGCTCTAGATTAAAGTGCCTTCCTTATGCATTTGTGTTTTAATTGTGAATTTACTTCAGAGTAGCAACCTGATGGTCAGGCAGGCTCCTGCAGTGGAGGATTCTGCTGTTTTAAAGAGGTGAATGATTGAGCCAGAAAATATTTTTAGGCAAACTTTTTTTCTTTAGTTCATGTTTGTTTGCAAGAACTAAGGGCCTGGACATGTGAGGTGGTGTTTGAGATGCTGTGCTGGAAGCTGATGAGGGTCTTCATACAGGGCTCCTTGTTTAAGCATCTTCGCAGCAGCTGCAGACTGAGAAGCAAAACCACTTCAGTGCTGACCTGCTTGTGGTATATTTCACATTCAGTGAATTTCAGTAACCATGCATTTAAAATGGCAAACTGTTGATGACAAACTGTGCCAATGAATGAAACCCAATTGTTTATAACACTTGATTATGGCTCTGGAAATATTACTCCAAGCCTTCTCATGGTGACATGTCACATTTAGATCAAAAACTCTACGTGGCAGTTCACATTTCTTAAGCTGGTTGCAAGCATGTCAGATTCTATTTCAATTGAGTGTCTGGCATCCAGAAAGCCATGTTTAATAGGATAGAAAGAAATGTTACTTTTTATCACACAAGACAGCAAAGAGAACCCAGGAAACAAAAATATTATTTCATTTGAACAAATTATAGTAAGACTCTCGGGGGCTCTTTCAGGGAGTAGATGAGGAAAAGCACTTAAATATCATTCCATCAAACTAAATTTTTAACTACAATTTTTTTTACAGATAAAATGTGTTGGGAGGGTTCAAAGAAGATTAGAGCTCACCTAAGAAACAGTATTCAAATTTGAACAGCTAATGGAAGCCTGCAAAAGCTGTTCATGTCTATATGTTTCCTCTAAGGGACTTGGATTTCAGTATTCTTATGAAAACACATTGAGCTGATTTCATTTCTGTTTCTTTAAAGACTTAATTCTCGTAATTTCAGTAAGTGTTACAAATGTCATTTTAAGTATTATAATGCTAATTCCTACTGACAATAAGGTTTTAAAGCTCAGCTTCCATTACTAAGGTAATGTTTACTTCAGATAGCGTATAATTGTTTGCTTTTTTCACAGTAAATTCTCTGTTCCAAACTACTTAATCAGCCATGCCAAAGAGAAGAGACTTTCATACCATTTAATGTTCTTGTGATTACATTAGAGTACCATGTAAACCCACATCAGTGGATCTTGGGAAACACATTTTTTTGCTTGTCCACATTTCTGAAGGCAAAGTATTTTGAGCACTGGTCCTTGCAATAACATGAATAATTTATTAATATAAATGTCACCAATATGGTATAAATCTTCTCTGTTCCTTAACTCTCAGGACATTTCTTCATTTGCTTAGATGGAATCATCAAGGACTTCCTTGTGCCTTGCTGTAGTTCAAATGATGTGCCATATTCCAGTCACAGACAGTGTATTCCCTGCTCCCAACAACAGGAGACCAGCGTGTTTTCAGTATGAGCTTTCTGCTGTATCACATCAACCTAAACAATATTTATTGTGCTTCATGAAAGTTAAAACCTTCTCTTCCTTCTAATGCTCTGCAGAGGATGCAGATTGTTGTTGGCTCAAGGATAAGCTTTGACTGTTCTGTCTTTTCTGTCAGAAACCAAATGCACTCATGAATTAAGTTGTGAAGG
Organism: Myiopsitta monachus; assembly: GCA_017639245.1. Lineage (NCBI taxonomy): Eukaryota > Metazoa > Chordata > Aves > Psittaciformes > Psittacidae > Myiopsitta > Myiopsitta monachus. The sequence goes on from CM029940.1 coordinate 4,452,667, forward strand.
AAACAGAAATGAGTGCGTTTAGTAGTGTGCCCATTTCTAACCTCACTTAGGCAGCAGGGGTAGGTATGCAGGAGCTGGTGGCATAGCGGGAGCCCATGGTGGTCAGTACTAGGGGGCCATGTGGGGATGCTGCTCAGCACAGGGCTGCAGGTGGGCATGATGCTAATACTATGATGCTAAAATGGGTAACCCATGGCTTTGGAGAGTGGCAAGTTCACTGTGAGCTCTGTTACTGTTTTTAAATTTGGGGTGGCAATGGACTGATCTTAGCACTGCAGTCTAATACATATTATCCTTGAGTAGAGTCAAAAAACACAACACTGAAAGCTCTCCCTGAGGTGAAAACTACACTGAAATTAGAGCATTGCTTCAAACTCTACTGCAGAGGCTTGTCATAGAATCATAGAATAGTGAGGATTGGAAAGGACCTTTAGATCGTCTAGTTCCAACCCCCCTGCCATGGGCAGGGACACCAGCTTTCTATTTCTTCATGTTAGTTGTATCACTGTCCAGCTGGTGTTTTTTGTGGAATTTTTTACTTGACTGAGTTCCTCAATGGACTTATAGGTGAGCTAAAAATAAGAACTTCACAAGCATGATAGCGCATCATTTAACCAGAAATACAAATGCCTACAAGGGCTGATAATAAACATAAATTGATTGGCAAATAATCTAGACTAATGCTTTTTGTCCAAAGTAAAAATGTATTGAAGTTAATAGGAGTTTTGCCTGTACAGCCATATCGTATCACGAGATGATTAGTAGATGAACAGATGTGACCCTGGAAGCACAAGTATGATTGTGATGATAAGACTGCCTTTACGTTTCAGATCGGTTTAGTGCTTGGGGCCTTGAAAGGATCACAGTATATGCCCAGGCCTTGTGGCCTTGCTATTTTCAGCCCAAATGACAGTTCTGCTGTCTGCCCACAGTGAAGCAGGGAGTTGCAGGTGGTCAGCTGGTGGTCAGCTAGCCGCTGAATGACTTGGTGTGCATTGGCCAGGTTTGGGTCATAAAGTCCAAATTAACCAGGAAGAGGCTTAGCCACTCACCATATCCCAGCAGCATAGAATCATAGAATGGTTAGGGTTGGAAAAGACCTTAAGATCATCTAGTCCCAACCCCCCCCCCGCTATGGGCAGGAATGTCTCACCCTAGACTATGTCACCCAAGGCTCTGTCCAACCTGTCCTCGAACACTGCCAGGGATAGAGCATTTACCGTTTCTTGAGCAACCTGTTCCAGTGCCTCACCACCCTCACAGTAAAGAACTTCTTCCTTATATCTAACATTAACGTATCATTCAGCCTCGTTTCAGGGTTTGAACTCCAGACTATGCAATCCCCTTTTATTTCTTATGTATAAACATGGATGAGGAATTACAGGTGCCCATGTTATTTTAATTCTGTGCGCTTATGAATTGCATGGGGGTGGAGGGTGCATTGTGTGCTGGGCTGATGGGAGGCTGGAGAGGAGGAGGAGGCTGGTGATGAAAAGGGCCATTTGCAGGCTGGCCCAGGATGTCCAACCTGCCAGCAGGTGTGCAGGAGGATACATCTTGTGTATTTTTTTATTTTTTTTTTTTTAGAAATAGGTTAATATTTTAATGATAAGTGGTTTGTTTTGATGAGTTTTGAAATGAAACACTGATCTTGGCTCTTTGCAAGGAAACCATTGACCCCAAAGATTCTGCTTTTTTTCTGAACAAAAGGGCTGTGGTTTTATTTTTCTTCACATGATCTCTATAAGGGGTCATTTTAAGGATGCATGAAGCATACTTACAGAAGATAGGAACAGGGGTTTTCTCCAGTAAAATATTCAGCCATCGTTCTTTGTCTCTCCCTGAGAACATTGCAGGATCCAGGAGCAGGGGGAATGGTGATGGAAGCAAACTGTATGTTCTACTCATGTGTGGAGTGAGGATAACAGACACAGAAGGGCATGTTTTGAAGCAATTTCAGTTGTAGCTGAGTGCCTCTTTTTCCCTGGAGCAGACTGTAAAAGCTTAAAAAGCCCTGGTTTCTATTTCCATAATATTCTAGTTTTGAAAATGACATTATGATGAAGAAAGGAAGAGGAATTTTCTTTTTTAAAAGCTCTGCTTCCTGTTTATAATTAGGAGATTTCTGTATCTTGAAGTAGGAGAGCCATGCACTAGCTTTTCCTACCTATTTAAAATGCATAAATAAATATTTCATTTAGAGAGAATTAGGCATGAACACAATAGTTCACATTTTAATCTGTTACACCCAATGTAAAGCTGGAGTAACTTCAACATTCAGAAGTCAGCATTGCTTTTCTGGGTTTACCTCTGTAATTAAGATGGAAATCTGGCCCACTTTCTCCAACAGACTGCAAAGAGCTTTTTACCTTTAAATCTATCACATTTACATTACATGGGGCCACAACATGTCACCTACGTCCTTGACTATTTTAATTCAAAAATATAGTTTAAATCTCCCTGGTCATCCTGGGATTTCTAAATATACTATTAGGCTGTAAGAGATAATGAATAGCAATGAAGGAAAAGGTCTATATTAAGGTTTTTTTGTATTAGAATAAATAATTTGGTTGTGGTATAGTTTGAGACTTAGCACTATGCAGTGTGCAGCATGTTACTGGCAGCCACACCTATGGATTCACGCCTTTCAGAGCATGTAGCCCATGCTCCCATGACATGAGGACATAGCCTCCAACACCTCTGCAGTCTTGCAGGGAGTGCTTCCTTTGGATCAGACTTTGTGAACTTGGAGCCCGTGGCTAGAGTAATGCTGGTTTATTATTTTTTCTTGCATCTTGATTGCTTGTACCCTTCACTGAAGCATAAGGAAAGCTAACAACAAATGGTGGTAAAGACGAATTAGAGATATTTGGCTTAGTGGGTGTCATGGTTTAAGCCCAGCCGGTAACTCAGAACCATGCAGACTCTTGCTCCCTCCCCACCTTCTTCTTCCCCCCACCGCTCCCAGAGGGATGGGGAGGAGAATCAAAAGAATGTAACTCCCACAGGTTGAGATAAGAACAGTCCAGTAACTAAGGTATAACACAAAACCACTACTGCTACCACCAATAATAATAATGATAAGGGAAATAACAGGGGGAGAGAATACAGCCGCTCACCACCTACTCACCGATACCCAGCATATCTGAGCAGCTATCTGGGCCTTCTGGGTAACTCCACCCAATTTATATAATGGGCATGATGTACTGTGGTATGGAATACCCCTTTGGCTAGTTTGGGTCAGGTGTCCTGTCTCTGCTTCTTCCTGGCTTCTTGTGCACCTCCTTACTGGCAGAGCATGAGAGACTGAAAAGTCCTTGATTGGAGTAAACATTACTTAGCAACAACTAAAAACATCGGTGTTATCAGCGCTGTTCCCAGGCCGAAAGTCAAAACCATAGCACTGCACCAGCTATTAAGAAGGAGAAAAATGACGGCTACAGCTGAACCCAGTACAGTGGGTCATTTCCCAGGTGAGTTAAGCAAGGGCAGGGCACAGAGGCTCCATCTGTGGAAGACAGTGGTTCTGCTCCTCCATCTGCTGGGTGGACACTGGCCTCTGCTTGCTGCACAACAGAAGAAACACATACAAGCAGATTTTTCCAGACCAACTGAAATGAATTTGACTCACCAACAAATGGTTCGCTTGGCTAATGGGGAGGGGGCAGTCTGAAAATCTATAGGCTGGGTGACCATATATAATTCATGCTACAGTCCAGTGCCTTGCTTAATTAACTCAGCTGTAAACTTGAGTAAAAATAGCACATTGGTTACAATGAGGTGTCACATCTTAGCCAGTAATGTTCTTTGGGCAGAACAGGCAGATTCTTACAGAATGGATGTGAGCAGAAACACTGCTATGCTGCTGTAAGCCCCTCGGCTGACAACATGGTGTTTTTCTAAGCTACTGTCAAAAGTAATAAACTCTTAAAAAAATGTATTTAATAATCTATTTCTTTTTCCCACAAATATAGCTGGATATTTACTGTTGTGAGAGTGTCATGGGTTCAGCAGTAGCAGTCATTTTTCTCCTGCTTGGTAGCTGGTGCAGCGCTGTGTTTTTGATTTTGGGCCTGGGAACTGCGCTGATAACACCAGTGTTTTCAGTTACTGCTTGGTAATGTTTTGGTCTGTCCAAGGACTTTCTGAGTCTCATGCTCTGCCAGGGAGGAGGGGAAACCGGGAGGAAGCAGAGACAGGACACCTGACCCAAACGGACCAAAGAGGTTATTCCATACCACAGCACATCATGTCCAAGATGTGAACACGGAGGGCAGAGACCCGGGAGGGTGTGGTGGTGCAGTGGGGGGTTCCCTGCTGGGGGGTGCACTGGCTGGGTTGGGCTTGGTGAGCAGTTATATTCTCTTTCCTTGTATTTCTCTTGTATTATTTCTGGTGGTAGCAGTAGTTATTTGTGTTATACCTTAGTTACTAAACTGTTCTTATCTCAACCTGTGGAAGTTGCATTCTTTTGATTCTCCTCCCCATCCCCCCGGGACTGGGGGAAGAAAGAGAGGGGAGTGAGTGAGTGAGTGAGAAAACTTCATGGTTGACTGGATTTAAACCATGACAGTTCTTTTGGCGCCCAACGTGGGGCATGAAGGGTTGAGATAACGGCAGGATTAATAGCCACTCATCACAATGCTGATTTATTGGCTCTCAATTCTCTTGAGTTCATGGTTTCAGCCTGTTGTACCTTACTTACAGCCGGTATTTGTTGTCTTAGCTTTCGGATATGGGTTTTGGTTTAAGGTTCTTGTTTCATTGTACTTTATTGGAATGGCTTGTAATATGGGTGGGCTCCGGAAGCAGGGGAGGGGTGGACGTAGACGTGGATTTGTACCTGGCCTTCCAGCTGCTCTTCACCGTCCTGGCCCTCGTCATCGAGAGATAAAATTCTTATTCCTTCAAAGTCAACTGGAAGAGCTTAGTGCAGCTAAGGCTTCATTTGGAGAGCTACAGAGACACTATCTGAGGATTTTCTTTTCTGTACCAGATCCTCATGTTCATAGAAATAAATGCCTTGCCATACCTGCCTCAGACTTTCAAGGAACCTCAGTGAGAGAAGGAGTGGACAAAGTGGGCAGTAGACAAAGATGAGTGTACATATATTTGCACTTTGTTTTTAAAGGCAGAAATTCAGAGAAATCTGTGAGTAGGGATGAGATGTGGATAAACTCATCACTTTCTTAATCTGTGTCATTAAAATTTCTAGTGAAAATAAACATTTGCCCAACTCCAGTAAGTGGTGTGAAAAATGGTAAAAAGTGGGAAATGGGAAGGAAAGTTTGCTGAATAAATGGCTTATTTATTGAGGAGAAATCGCAGCACTCTTTCAATGTGCATTCACGTTTTGATCTGGATTTTGTGCAGAAAAGTTAACTTGGCAGCTAAATACTAGTTTGGAGTCCCTTTAGAATTATTTTACAATGCAAGAAATGGTTCAGTTGTGAAGGTAGTAAAAAAGGAAACTATTGCTTGTCATCGTAAATTTTTTTTTCTGTTTTTTCATTAAAGTGTTAAAAGCAAGTAAATCCCTAATGATCTTAAATAATTTGCGTAAGTACGCTTAGTACATTTACTTCCTTGGGAGTGCTGATTGGGTACCAATGTATTAGTCCCTTTATCTGCCCTTTTTTTTTTTCTTTTTAATGAGAAGCAGGGATGCTACGTTCATGATAATTTCCTAGACTTCTGCTTTCCTCAGAGGTCTGGTGTGTGGGAGCACTGACCACCTTGATACTCAAACAGATAACAGAGTCACTTAGGAAATAACAGATGGCAAATGGCAATTGAAGGTGGGAGAGATGACTCCAGCAGTAAATGGCACGCATTAGGACAGCCTAATCACTTAAATGCAGCCTATTAGTAAGTTTAGATGAAGATGTTAAAAGAATCCTTGCAGCCTCTCTAATGGCATGTTTGGAAGGGAGTTCAGTTATGAGACTATTAAAATGTTTTGATAATTAATCCCATGGCTGTTGTGAGGATGTTAGGGGCAGGAGCTGGCAAAGCAGCCAGGTGCACAGTGCACCACAGCGCGGGAGGCAGGCAGGGCAGGGAGAGGAGCTGGGCCCCAGGGAGCTCCCGGCTTGTGGGAGAGCCAGGACAACCACAGCCATCTCCACTGCCCAGCAGGCAGGGCTTCCCAGGGGAAGGTGTGAGGTCAGGAAGGGCTGATCCCCCCCTAGGTCTCTGGTTTCTGCAGCATGGACAGCTGTAGGTAGCAGGGGGAGAACTGGTCTTCCAGGATGTGTAGAGTTGCTTTGCTTTTGCGTAGGGAAGCGTGTCTGGGAAGAAGAAAACTTGTGTCTGAGGGAGAATGGCTGTAGTGAGCAGTGCTATGGCTGATGCCAGGGAGGTGGAGTAAAGCATCTGGGCAGCAGCACACAGGTTACACGTGGGTCCTGTGAATCTGCTGGATTATGTACTGTGGGACCAATGGTGCTATGGCACAACTAGTGATAATATTTAGTGCATGAAGATGTGCAGTGTTGCTCTGTCCTGTGATGAATTCTGTTCCTTCACAGATGCTTAACTGGATTAGTTCTTTCAGCATTAACAGAGCTACTATCCGGTGTACTTCTGTGTAAATATGTCTTCAAACTTTCCTGTTAAAATTAATGGCAAAATGTCTGCTGTTGTTGGAAGTGGAATCAGGCTATGATTGTGTTCAGACTGCAGATACCTCTATCAAAACAACGAAACCCAGAAGGAGCTCAGTGTTTTATCAGGCTCTGGTCCCTGGGAGTGACCTATGGTTAGGTTTAGTGCCTTAAGTGCTTACTAAGTATGCTGTCATGGGTTCAGCAGCAGCAGTCATTTTTCTCCTTCTTGGTAGCTGGTGCAGCGCTGTGTTTTTGATTTTGGTCCTGGGAACAGCGCTGATAACACCAGTGTTTTCAGTTACTGCTTGGTAATGTTTAGTCTGGCCAAGGACTTTCTGAGCCTCATGCTCTGCCAGGGAGGAGGGGAAGCCGGGAGGAAGCAGAGACAGGACACCTGACCCAAACTGACCAAAGAGGTTATTCCATACCACAGCACGTCATGTCCAAGATGTGAACACGGAGGGCAGAGACCCGGAAGGGTGTGGTGGTGGACTGGGGGTTTTGCTGTTGGGGGTGCACTGGCTGGGTCGGGCTTGGTGAGCAGTTGTATTCTCTTTCCTTGTATTTCTCTTGTATTATTATTGATGGTAGCAGTAGTGATTTGTGTTAAACTTTAGTTACTAAACTGTTCTTATCTCAACCTGTGGGAGTTGCATTCTTTTGATTCTCCTCCCCATCCCCTTGGGACTGGGGGAAGAAAGAGGGGGGAGTGAGTGAGTGAGTGAGAAAACTGCGTAGGGGGGGCGGTTAGAGGCTTAAAGCACGACATATGCAATAATAAAACCCCAACCAATTTTGCTGTAACATATGACCTAAACTCTTTTACGAGCATATAGATTGTATTTGTATTTTATGTATTCTGCTACAGAGCAAAACATATATTGTATGTGCATAGATAGTTTATCCGTCCTGCCCTAATCTCCTATTCCAAGTTAAAATTAGGATGATTTACAGTGTTTATCCATATTGAGCAGGGTATAATTGCCCAAATTAAAGCTGTCCATCGGAACAACTGGTAAATTCAATCTCCTGTCTGTTGTGTCAGTGGTAACCTTTCCACAATTGCTCCTCTACTCATGCTGCAATGTCAGTTGTGGTCCTTTACTGACTCCCTGCCTGCACATGCTCACTGAATACAGAATCAGTAAACAGTACATGGGATTTTGTAAAATGGACCACATAAGCAGAATGTAAAATGGGGGAAATTAGCTGTTTGATTAAAGGGGGAATGATACCCAGGTACAGCTCTTGGGGGGTTCGCTGCTGGGGGGTGCACTGGCTGGGTCGGGCTTGGTGAGCAGTTATATTCTCTTTCCTTGTATTTCTCTTGTATTATTACTGGTGGTAGCGGTAGTGATTTGTGTTATACCTTAGTTACTAAACTCTTCTTATCTCAACCTGTGGAAGTTGCATTCTTTTGATTCTCCTCCCCATCCCCCAAGGACTGGGGGAAGAAAAAGGGGGAGTGAGTGAGTGAACGAACTGGGTGAGTTATTGAGGGGCTTAAACCACGACAATGTGGAACAGGTAAATTTCAGGTAATGTTACCTTCCTAGCTTCTTTTCCTGGAGTGTGGAGTACATTTGGCAGCTGAGGGACAGGGCTATTTTTACTGCTCCTTGTAGATTATAGTCATTAAAACAGAGGAGCTAAGTCAAAGCTTCCACAGCACAGGACCCTGCTCCATTACAGGTGGCTATAGAAGGAAGTAAACAGCAAGAAATAAGTGTGTGTTTGTGTCCACATGCACAAAACTGTATAGAATTCAATCTGTTCATAATGGGCCGGTTGGCCAGTCTGCAAGCACTGTACAATGAAATCACACAATAAATTAAAGTATAAAGGTTTAACCAGGCCAAATAGACTACTGAATGGAGCAAAAGGATTTGGCAAAGGCAAACCCAAGTGACCTCAGCGGTGAAGGGTAATTAATGCACGGGGTGAAGAAGAAAAGAAGTTGGCAAATACAAAAAAGGTAAAGTCAGTTCAAAGAAGGGGGCCCCTAGAGTCCGTGGAGGATAATGCTGCCAAAATACATGGAGGCTCCATGAGGGCCATGCAGTTTCCACTCCAGGGCTGTGGTATCTCCTCTCTGGGAGGAGAGATCCTTATGGGCATCCTGCAGCAGATGATGCCCCAAAGTAGTGGTTTCTACTTTCCAGCATACAACAGCTTTGTGCTTAAGTATTTAAGATATATAGCAACAGGCTTTTTCTTAGGAGAAGCAGTAGTTATAAGATGGTGGAATAGGTCTTCTGATTTTTACTGCTTTGGTTTTATTGTATGTCTCCAGTGCTTGAAGGTGGAAAATTAGCATGGGAATACTCTTTATTTAGAAGATGTGCTTGTGAAAGTCTCCATAAATTACTTAAGACCTTTGAAAACTGTTCCACATGTATGTGCAGCTCACTCTGCAGGAGGGTTAATACCACATCCCCACAAACCTCAGCTGGGCAGGGTCTGGCAAGAGGGCCATGCTGAACAGCAGCTGTATGAAATTGCTTGTGCTCTATACAAATACTTGAACCCTTCCATGCTGAGCCCATTGCAGTAGATCAGTGTCATGGGTTCGGCTTCTCCAAGTTTCATGTTACGCCAGGGAGGAAGGAAGAACTGAGAAGAAGCGGGACAGGGCGCTGTTATGGGTTCGCCTTCCCCCGAGTCTCATGTTACGCCGGGAAGGAAGGGAGAGCTGGGAGGAGGCAGAGACAGGGCGCCTGACCCGGGCTGACCAATGAGGTTATTCCATACCACAGCACGTCATGCCCAGGAGGTAAAATACGGGGGGGAGGAACCGGGAAGTGGGGGGTTTTTGGCGGGCTCTCGCTGGCTCTTCTCGCGTGGTCTCTCGGCTCGGTCGGGCAGCGAAACGGTTGTATCCTCTTCCTTTGTATTTGCTTTGTCATTATTATTGTTATTGGTGGTGGCAGTCGTGATTTGTATTGTATCTTAGTTACTGGACTGTTCTTATCTCAACCCGTGGGAGTTACATTTTCTTCGGTTCTTCTCCCCATTTCCCCCCCATTGGAGTGGGGGGGGGGGGGGGGAAGAGGGAGAAGTGAAATTTACGGCTTAAACCACGACAATCAGAAAAGGAGGAGCAGTTTCAGGCCTTGCATATTTAAAGGAAACGTACTTGTGGGTAGGCGGGAAGAGGCTGTTTCCCCCAGTGGGGTTGATGGAGCACTCTGGGATTGCTTTCTGCAGAGCTCCACGTTTCATGTTTCAATTTCTGATTGCTTGCTGGTGCCCTGTCTTCTGGCCCCAAGTTTTTTGAAATGTTAGGTGAGCCCTTGGTGTGTAATCACGGGGCCTGCCCCACTTCAAGTGCAGGGGATCACAGCAGCAGAAGGGCTATTGCCAAGCCCCAGCTTCTGGGCAGGCCTCAGGGACTTGCAGCTGGCACTGGCAGACCATAGCAGTGCCATGCTTCTCAAGGGGAAGAGGTTCTTTGATGCCTCTTTACTGAATAACAGAAAAAGCAAGAGAATTTTTAACAGTGACCATAGCGAAGTTTTGTGAAAACATGTTGCAGCCATATTTAAAGTTTTAGTTGTTGTTGGTTGTTGACATGTGAGATTATGCTTAATCCCTCAGGGACTCAGGATATTTTGTAAGAATTGTAAGTGTAAATATTTGGCAATAGTTTCATATCTATCCTCTCAGAGTCCCACTGGAATAGATGACGCTGGGTTACTGTACTGTGGGTAGTTCCTGTTGATGGCAGTAGCAGATTTCTACACTGTTTTAACACTTCTACACTGGTGCATTTTACTTTGAGTATTTGAAGTTTGTCTTGTGTATGTGAAGTAATTGCTCTGTAGCATGCTTTCTTGGAAGAGATTATAATGTTTGTTCAGTTTAAAAGCTGTAAATGAGAGGCAGCGCAAACTACAGGCCAATCGCTATTAAAAATACACAGATGTTTTTAATTGCTAAAGGCATCTAGCATAAGGCAGAAATATTTTTTTGCCTGGTTGTAGTCTGATTTTAAGGCTTGCAACAAGGCTAAATCCATTTAAAGAGTTACTGGAAACTGGTATTTGAACTTGTGAACTCAGGAAAACTCCTAATCTGCTCAGAGGTCTCTGGTGTGCCCTGAGTCCCACAGACTGTTGTCTCGAGCTTTCCCTTAACTCTCCAGAGACTTGGTGGCTGTTTTTCTGAGTTCCTGCCTAAATGCAAGCTACACCAGAAGGGTTACAAAATTTTAAACCCTGTGTATGCAGACAATTTTCATCGTGCTGATATATTAAAAGCAGCTCCCAGCCCCCAAATGAAGTACATTAGAGCTCCTATTGAGCCAAGCCTAGCTGTGTGAGGCCTACACAGCTGTTATTTAGGCCAAGTTTCCAACTGAAAACTGAAGGATGTAACTTAAAGAGAAGTTATATTTTAAAATAAGGCATCTGGTTATTAATTAAACACAGGCAGGAGTTCAGTTGTGCAGTGGGTTTCAGCCTCAACAGCCTGACACTTGGGAAGGTAGGGAGGTAATTTTCAAGGGTCAAGAAGGGGCATGTCCAGTCAAAGGCTGCTACTCGGTGGCACTGTGAAAATAATCCTTTTTTTCAGTACTTGTCTCTCCCTGAAAAATGAACAGAATATGAGTATTCTTGAACTGTTGCATGCCTGAGAGAGAGGCTGATCAGTTCCCACAATTGCTTTTTGCTGATATTGACTTTAAAGCATAGCGAATTCCCTGGGGAGCATGCTTGTATAAATCTGCAGTTAGCAGTATTTATAAGAACAGAAATCTTTATGGCCTGTCCTCTATTTCCCAGAATGTCTTTACTGTGGGATAGGTGGTCCCCATTAGCATGGCAAATTCAGGAAATCTTGTGAGCATAACTGATCCCTCACCTACCCACCCCTCTCCCCCGTGGATTGCAATGCCGCATTCAACACCATGCTGATGCTCACCCCTGCATTGATGTCATGGGTTGAGCAGCAGCAGTCGTTTTTTCTCCTTCTTGGTAGCTGGTGCAGCGCTGTGTTTTTGATTTTGGGCCTGGGAGCAGTGCTGATAACACCAGTGTTTATAGTTACTTCTTGGCAATGTTTTGGTTTGACCAAGGACTTTCTGAGCCTCATGCTATGCCAGGGAGGAGGGGAGCCGGGAGGAAGCAGAGACAGGACACCTGACCCAAACTGACCAAAGAGATTATTCCATACCACAGCACGTCATGTCCAAGATGTGAACACGGAGGGCAGAGACCCGGAAAGGTGTGGTGGTGGACTGGGGGTGCACGGCATGGTCAGGTTTTTGGGATTGGGGGGTTCGCTGCTGGGGGGTGCATTGGCTGGGTTGGGCTTGGTGAGCAGTTATATTCTCCTTCCTTGTATTTCTCTTGTACTTCTCTGTCATTATTATTATTAGTGGTAGCAGTAGTGATTTGTGTTATACCTTGGTTACTAAACTGTTCTTATCTCACCCTGTGCGAGTTGCGTTATTCTTTTAATTCTCCTCCCCATACCCCCCGGGACTGGGGGAAGAAAGAGGGGGAGTGAGTGAGTGAGTAAAACTGCATGGGTGGGGGGCTTAAACCATGACAACTGAATTCTGTTACTTCTCTGCAGGAGCATATTTTTTGACTGTGTCTCATCCTGGTAACATAAATGAACCAGTGCTTTCTGGTTGCCTCTTTGCTTACATGACCTAGAGTAGCTTTCTTGGTGTATGCCAGTTTCAAAGTGGTTTCTCAGTTTTTAATGCAGAATTTTAATTCATGAAAAACTGAGCAAAGAATATGAATTAATTATATTATCACATTGGCATACTTTGGCTTCCAAGGACTTTTGTACCCATTTTTCATTTAATTTGCCTGGACTGTTACAAAAGATCTGGCCCTGCTCTTCACTTGCAGTTAACTGACTTTATCTCACAGTATTGCCTGCAAGCGCCCAAACCAGATTTCTCTCTGGTTTATTTAAAATAAAATATTCAAAAATATGTGTTTAAAATACTTCTGTCTGTATATAGTGTCTGGTATGAATAATTTGTTGGAGTTCAGATAGAGTCTTTCGGTTCTTATCAGAAATGTATGACATGAATTTGGAAGTATGCCCTCCATTCTTTGTCATGTGTAGTGCATAATGAATTTTCAGCTTGGCAGAAAGGAAAAGATCAGAGTGAGAAGCAGAGTATACCATGAGGATTTATCATGATACCATTGAAAACAATATGAAAACTCTGGATAATTTCTTGGTTACTGAAGTAACAGTCTCATTTGGGAAAGGACCCTATAAAATAATGAACTTGTGTCCTTCAACTTAAGAATATTAGGTTGTCATGGTTTAAGCCCAGCCGCTAACTCAGAACTATGCAGCTGCTCGCTCACTCTCCCCTCTTCTTCCTCCCCCTGCTCACAGAGGGATGGGGAGGAGTATTGTAAGAATGTAAATCCCACAGGTTGAGATAGGAACAGTCCAGTAACTAAGGTATAATACAAAACCACTGCTACTATGTTGTGGTTTAAGCCCAGCTGGTAACTCAGTACCACGCAGCTGTTAGCACACTCCCCCCCCCCATTCCTGGAGGGATGGGGAGGAGAATCGAAAGAATGTAACTCCCACGGGTTGAGATAAGAATAGTCCAGAAACTAAGGTATAACACAAACCACTACCACTACCACCAATAATAATAATGATAAGAGAAATAACAAGGGAAGAAAATACAACTGCTCAACGCCTGCCAACCGATACCCAGCCCGACCCGAGCAGTGATCTAGTCCTTCCGGGTAACTGCCCCCAGTTTATATAGTGGGCATGACATGCTGTGGTATGGAATACCCCTTTGGCTAGTTTGGGTCAGGTGTCCTGTCTCTGCTTCCTCCTGGTTTCCTGTGTCCCTCATCATTGGCAGTGCACGGGACTGGAAGCATCCTTGATCTGCGTAAACATTACTTAGCAAGAACTAAAGCCATCAGTGTGTTAACAGCAATGTTCCCAGACTGAAGTCAAAAACACAGTGCTGCACCAGCTACTAAGAAGGAGGAAAATGACTGCTACTGCTGAACCCAGGCCATAGGTTAATTAGGCTAATGTCATAGGTGCTAGGTTCTACTTTTCTTTCTTGTCCCAAACTATCCAATATTTTTCAACATCATCCAGCATTAATGTTAGCATACATAAAGCTGTATTTTTTGTATATAAATTAGGGATAAATTTTGGTATAAATGAGTGTATGTGATGATTTGAAAGGCTGGTGAGATCTATTTGCAGCATGCACAGTAAACATTGGTGTTCCAGTAGTGTAGGTGGAAAAAATCCATGGTCTTCCCAGAATACTCAAAGCAGAAATAGTAAATTTTGGGGGCATCTTAGATATTAAGTTTGACACACAAACTTATTCTAGTGTGGTGGTTCTTAATATATACAATTTGAGGCGATATTCCTCTATGGGATGGTGCACGTGTGTACATGCTCACATGGATCCTGTTGTTTAATATTATTTATTCATATTGTCAGGAGTGAAAAGTATTTTACTTGTGTGGCAGATTAGAGCTAATGAAAATTCAGTAATCATCCATTAAGTATAGAGGAAGTAACTCAAAGAGAAAGCACTGCATTTGGCTAGTGCTGTAATCACCAAAGAGTGGCAAATAACAATTATCATAGAATCATAGAATAGTTAGGGTTGGAAAAGACCTCAAGATCATCTAGTTCAAACCCCCCAGCCATGGGCAGAGACACCTCACACTAAACCATGTCACCCAAGGCTCTGTCCAACCTGGCCTTGAACACCGGCAGGGATGGAGCATTCACAACTTCCTTGGGCAACCCATTCTAGTGCCTCACCACCCTTTGTCATGGTTTAAGTCCAGTCAGCCACGTAGTTCGCTCACTTACTCCTGCTTCTTTCTTCCCCCCCAGTCCCGGGGGGATGGGGAGGAGAATCGAAGGAATGTAACTCCCACAGGTTGAGATAAGAACAGTCCAGTAACTAAGGTATAACACAAATCACTACTGCTACCACCAATAATAATAATGACAAGGGAAATAACAAGGGAAGAGAATACAATTGCTCACCACATATACCCAGCCCTATTGAGCAGTGAACCCCCCTCTTCTGGATCCCTGCCCTTAGTTTTCACATCCTGGGCATGATGTGCTGTGGCATGGAATATCTCTTTGGCTAGTTTGGGTCAGGTGTCCTGTCTCTGCTTCCTCCCGGCTTCCCCTCCTCCCTGACAGAGCATGAGGCTCAGAAAGTCCTTGGTCAGACTAAACATTACTTGAAGAACTAAAAACATCAATGTTATCGGAGCTGTTCCCAGGCCGAAAGTCAAAAACACAGTGCTGCACCAGCTACTAAGAAGGAGAAAAATGACTGCTACTGCTGAACCCAGGACACCCCACCCTCACAGTAAAGAACTTCCTCCTTATATCCAATCTAAACTTCCCCTGTTGAACCCGTTACCCCTTGTCCTATCACTACAGTCCCTAATGAAGAGTCCCTCCCCAGGATCCTTATAGGCCCCCTTCAGTTGCTGGAAGTCTGCTTTGAGGTCTCCACGCAGCCTTCTCTTCTCCAGGCTGAACAGCCCCAACTTTCTCAGCTTGTCTTCATACAGGAGGTGCTCCAGCCCCCCAATCATCCTCGTGGCCCTCCTCTGGACTTGTTCCAAAAGTTCCATGTCCTTTTTATGTTGAGGGCACCAGAACTGCACACAGTACTCCAAATGAGGTCTTATGAGAGCAGAGTAGAGGGGCAGGATCACCTCCTTTGACCTGCTGGTCTTGCTACTTTTGATGCAGCCCAGGATACGGTTGGCTTTCTGGGCTGCGAGTGCACACTGCCCAACACTGATCCCTGAGGGACACCACTTGTTACTGGTCTCCAGCTGGACATTGAGCCATTGACCACAACTCTTTGCGTGCGGCCATCCAGCCAGTTCTTTACCCACCGAGTGGTCCACCTATCAAATTGATGTGTCATCAATTTAGAGACAAGGATGTCGTGCAGGACAGTGTCAGACGCTTTCAACATGTCCAGGTAGATGACATCAACTGCTCTACCCCTGTTCATCAATTCCGTAGCCCCATCATAGAAGGTCACCAAATTGGTCAGGCAGGATTTCCCCTTAGTGAAGCCATGCTGGCTGTCACCAGCCACCTTGTTGTTTTTCATGTGCCTCAGCATGCTTTCATGGAGAATCTGCTCCAAGATTTTGCCAGGCACAGAGGTGAGGCTGACTGGCCTGTAGTTCCCTGGATCATCCATTTTCCCCTTCTTGGAAATGGGGGTTATATTTCCCTTTTTCCAGTCATTGGGAACTTCACCTGTCTGCCATGATTTTTCAAATATGATGGACAGTGGCTTAGCATCTTCATTCGCCAGCTCCTTCAGGACCCGTGGATGGATTTCATCAGGTCCCATGGACTTGTGCACGTTCAGGTTCCTAAGATGGTCTCAAACCAGATCCTCTCCTACAGTGGGCCCGAGATCTTCATTCTCACAGTCCCTGTGCCTGCCCTCCAAGACTTGGGTGCTGTAGTTAGAGCATTTGCCATTGAAGACTCAAGCAAAGAAGTCATTAAGAACCTCAGCCTTCTGCAAATCCAGGGTAGCCAGTTCTGAAAGCTTCCAGAGAGGGCCCACGTTGTCCCTAGTCTGTCTTTTATTTGCAATGTACATATAGAATCCCTTGCTGTTATCTTTCACATCCCTAGCCAAGTTTAATTCTAACTGGGCCTTAGCTTTCCTAACCTGGTCCCTAGCTTGTCCCGCTTGTCCTTGCTTCCACCTTTTATAAGCCTCTTTTTTCCTTCAAATTTTCCTCAGCAGCTCCTTATCCATCCATGCAGGTCTCCTGGCCCTCCTGCAGCACTTCCTTCTAGTCAGGATGCATCACTCCCGAGCTTGTAGTAGGTGATCCTTGAATATCAGCCAGCAGTCTTGGGCCCCCATGCTCTCCAGGGCTTTTTCCCATGGAACCTTACACTAAGCAGGTTCCTGAAGATGCCAAAGTCTGCGAGCATGAGGCTGTTCCTATCTATCTATAGAGCACTTTGTCCACAGAGTCCTCTTGTTCAGGCGGTCTGTAACAGATCCCCACTGTAATGTCCCCCGTAGCTGTTCTCCCTTTGACCTTGACCCACAAACTCTGTTTACTGATCACCTGTCCCCAGACAGAGTTCCATACTCTCCAGCCTATCGCTAACATAAATAGCAACTCCTTCGCTGCCTAGGTGCAGAACCTGGTGGTGAATGTATGCCACATAGATGCTCATGTACCCAAGATTTGGGTACTGAGGAACATCAGAAGAACCAACAGGTCGATAATGCTGCTAAGATTGAGGTGGTTCAGATGTATTTAGATTGGCAACATAAGGGTGAATTATTTTTGGCCCGGTGGGCCCACGACACTTCAGGCCATCAGGGCAGAGATGCAACATACAGATGGGCTCGTGATCGAGGGGTGGACTTAACAATGGATACTATTGCCCGGGTTATTCATGACTGTGAAACATGTGCTGCAATTAAGCAGGCTAAATGGTTAAAGCCTCTTTGCTATGGAGGACGATGGCTGAAGTACAAAAATGGGCAGGCCTGGCACACTGACTATATCACTCTCACCAACCCACCAAGGAGAGCACCATGTGCTTACCATGGTGGAAGCAACCACCGGATGGTTGGAAACATATGCTGTGCCCTACGCCACTGCCCGAAAAGCTATCCTGGGTCTTGAGAAACAGATTTTGTGGTGACACGGCACACCAGAGAGAATTGAGTCAGACAATGGGACTCATTTCCGGAACAGCCTTACAGACGCTTGGCCAAAGAGCATGGCATTGAGTGGGTATGTCACATCCCCTACCATGCACCAGCCTCTAGGAAAGAGAAAAATAACTGCTACAGCTGAACCCAGGACAGTAGTGCTGTTAAAATGCATTGTAGGCCTGAACCACAGAATATATCGGAGTTAGCAGAAAGGAAGCTTGCTAGCATTCTGTTGCTCTTCCAGAAAGGAGCATTGCACTGTATTACTAGTAATAATAATAACAGCAACAACAAAGCAGCCTAACAAAAAATTTAATTTTTAGCAGCTGTTACTTGACGTAAGAGCATGCGTTCTTAAGGTTTTTTCTCTTAGTTTAGGAATTATATACTGTAATCTGCATCACTACGAGATTTTAGATTTCTGTTAGCTTGTTCATGCCATGAAACAATTCCTAACAAAGGCAGTTATAGGTGAACGAATTGGTGTGCAAACAGAATTAATGTGTTTGGGGTTTGGGGGGGAGGTTTTGGAGGGGGGGCTTCTGGTGGGTTTTGTGTTGTTTTTTTGTTTGTTTTTTTTTTAAGATTTGGAGTATTTTTATCTGTCTAATCTCATCTGAGTGCAAGGGCCTGGATATTATGCATTTACATTTTAGAGACCTTCATCAATTTTTATAAGTTAAAGTGGCAATTTTATAGTATGCAGAAGCTTTCTCCACTTCTAAAAGGTTTTATTTTCATTAAGCTATGAATGCAGAAGAATGCCTGTCAGGTTTTCTTGCATTAGTTCAGCTGGTTTATCTTAAGCATACTCAGTAGACTTGCCTTAGTTTTTCTCAAGCTATTGTTCTTTTTTACACCGTGTTTGCACACTGCAGTGCATCTAGGGAATTTCAGCCATCTGAATATACATGAAAAGAGGCCTGTTCTATTTTCATAAGGTCCCTGGATGAATTGGACGAAACCTCAAGGCCCCATGGTGGAGCCTGAGCCGCCTTTGTATTCCTTGCCATCGCCATGCATACGATAGCATGAAGCCCAGACCAATCGAAAACTTGACAGTAAGCCTTTTGATTTTACAGGGAAGCCTTCATCAAGCTGAGAGAGGGAAGGGAATATAGCCCAAACTGGACTTCATACTGTGGCAAGTTTGAAATCTCAGCCCAACCACAGAGCTGCTTGATTTGAATAGTTGGAAACTGTGTCCAGGAATTTGGCAGCAAGAACTTGGCTTTCAGCAACTCCTGCCTTTTTTAAAGTAAAATTCACTATATGGGTCACTTAGGAGCCTTATTTATTCTGTTGGAATTTTAAATATGTATGTTCTTGTAAAGCATAGTTGCAACGTACTGTATATTGCTTGCTGCTGTACATTTCTATTCCACAGCCACTTTGTTTCTTAGCCTCATGGTGGAACACTCTTGGCTAAAGCTGCCATGCTTTGACATTGCATTCTAGGGTGTTTGTTTGGTCCTTAGTCTACTTAAACAGAAAGAAACAAAAGAAACCTTCATTTATGCTGCATATGTTAGCATTAGCTTCTCCTTTAAACGTTATGCTCCAACATGTATTGTGTGTTATGAAACTCATCTCTGCTTATTTGTGGGGAAATTCTAGTGGTATGTCAAAATTATCGTTAAAATCACTAATGACGTGTCACTGAGTTATGCCACTGATTAAGTATTACACTTGTTCATCTTTTCTCAACTCATGTAGCTGGGCTCTGGCACACGTTGTAGGAGTACAGCTCAGAGCCTGGGAGGGGGTTTGCTGCCGGCTCTCCTGTCCTCTCCTCCGGGGCACTCAGGAGTGCAGCTGGAAAGAGGTGCCAGGGTTTGCAGTGCCTGCTGCCTGCACGCTCTCCCAGGACTGTGTTGGCTGTGAAGCAGAGCAGAGGCTTGGTGCTTAAACGATCACCCTTCAGAGAGCTCTGCAATTGAGATTTAACAAATTAAGTATCAATAGGACTCCCTAAATGAAATTGTCTTCCTGCAGTACCTGTGACAGAGCCACTGTAACAATGATTTCAGCTCTCTTTGCTGTGACTGCTGCAGTAAAAGCGGCTCCTCTCAGTGTCTTCAGGGACTGAACCAAGATGCACTGAAATTGGTAAAAAATCCTTCGATGACTGAAACCAATTTTGGATCAAGCCTGTTCTGCAGGCTTGGAAGCCCATTGTTGCTGATGGCATGTTTTTGGTCATGCAGTCTGTTAATCTACATAAATTAACAAATAATATGCATAATAAATAGCACATGCATAATAAACTGCTTCTTTTGGCTGCCCTGAAAGACTGCCATGGTTTCTAGCAGCATTTTTCATGGTCTCAACAAGAGGACTCTGGGCACTGTGGAAGCCCTCAAGTGCCATTGCCAGCAGATCCTCCTTGGCCATTAAGCAGTGCCCCTGTGTCACTCAGCCAGGGAATGCTATGTACTTCCATTTAAAAACAGTTTTGCAGTCTCTTCAGTAGGGACTGAAAACCCAGGACCACCATCAGAGCTACGTCCTCTGGCCTTTCACCTCCAAAATCATAACAGATGTGTTCTAAGGTGTTTTTGAGTAGCAGTGGGAAAGCACGCAGGCTGTAGAGGTTGTAGGGAGGTACCAAGAGCATTTGACCAACTCTTAATGTCTGTTACTGTATTTAGACTCACATCATTGTGTGTTTCCTTTGCTTATAACTTCATCTTTTTTGAGAATCAAACCCAGCTTTTCTGTTGCACAAATTGTACAGGAGAGTGAGGTCTAGAGAAAGACCTCTTTCTCCTTCTGAGCACTGCTATGAACTCTTACTTAGGAGAGCAAGA
Source organism: Myiopsitta monachus (assembly GCA_017639245.1). Classification (NCBI taxonomy): domain Eukaryota; kingdom Metazoa; phylum Chordata; class Aves; order Psittaciformes; family Psittacidae; genus Myiopsitta; species Myiopsitta monachus. The sequence goes on from CM029940.1 coordinate 4,472,811, forward strand.
CCATTCATCTTGAGCACCTTGTAGGTTGTTTTTTCTTTCAAAAACATAATTTGAAGTTGGACTATAGGCAAGTGATCTGAATGATGAGAATAAGCTGTAAGGCCCATACTGATGTGCCTGGTCCTCACTTCAGATGGTGTTCTGCTGACAGGAAGGGTATGCAACAAAATGACCACACGCTAGCTGTATAATATGCACAATTTATTAAACAAGCACACTAAAGCAAACAAGCACACTAGCACGAATCTGATATATATATCTATATAGTAAATAAATACAATAAAGCAAATCATATATATATGTAAAGTACTGAGGAAAATTAGCAATGCATCAAATCATTACTGCATAGAGAAAATAGTTATTAAGAAGAAATGCATCACCAATTACGACTGAATTATCATCCAGGCCTACACTTCAGCTGGGAAGCCCCATTGCAGTTGATGCCAGGAGTCTCAGGTAATTGGGAAAGTTTCTATGCAGTGCATCCACCCATAGGTGAGGCCTCGGATTCAGCCACAAGAGGGTCCTGCTTTTATACTCTTAGAAAAACAAATGGCTTTATGCCAGATCTCTAATTGTTTACTCATGGGGCTGTGCAATTTCTCATCACGTCACTGTTGTCCACACTGAGAGCGTTGGCCAGGCGCCCTGGTGCAGCCAAGTATGAAGGTCATAGAATAGCTGCACACCTATGTTTTCCTGCCTGTTTCCAACAAAGTCACAAGGAACATAAACATATATACTCTATATTCTACTGAATACACTTTGGAAAAAAACATACTTTGTTATGTCTCTCAGTCATGAGAGGAATCAACTTTCAGCTAAGTTCCCATCCATTTCAGATGGCAAAGGCTGTCTATTCATGTTTGCCTTATGGGCATTTCTGTATGTGATACCTTCCATTATCCATGCTAGTTAAGCAGGCTTCTTCCTGACAGTGGGATTAGGATGCTTTGATAGCACTGTATTAATATGTAGTTAGACATATACAAATGAAGCGTTTAATTAATTATTTCTGTGGATATTTTAGGTTATGTAAATCAAACCCAAGCAATAATAAGTCATAGAGTCATAGAATCATAGAATTATAGAATAGTTAGGTTGGAAAGGACCTTAAGATCATCTAGTTCCAACCCCTCTGCCATGGGCAGGGACGCCTCCCACTAAACTATGCCACCCAAGGATCTGTCCAACCTGGCCTTGAACACTGCCACAGATGGAGCATTCACAACTTCCCTGGGCAACCCATTCCAGTGCCTTGAAACACCATTGCTATTGCTCTAAGCTCTACTACTTGGGGTGATCCTTCTTGATATTCTATTCGGTGCTGCCAGTGAAAGTTTTCTTTTCACGCAATAACAGCCTCTCCGGTTTTCCCTGAGCCATCTGTAAACACCGTCAGCTCTTCCACTGGATGTCTCTCTGATAACAGAGGAGGACATCCCTCACATCAAGGCCTGGCATGGCATGTGTCCCCACCGCTCAATGCCTGCTGGGTTGCAGCCAACAGGGGAACTAAAGGTTCTTCTTGGTGGCAAACACAGAGACCAATCCAGTCTTGCCCTTGACTGTGGTAGCAGGCATTTGGCCAACCTTAGTCCTTGCACCTTGTTGTCAATGCAGACTTTCACCTGCTTCATCCAGTAACAAGTCGCTACTATGGCAAAGCACATACGGATTTACATTAGCAGTATGTATACTACAGGGTGCAGCAGCATGTTGAAGATGCTGATGGCAGCGGGGGGCCAGTTAAAGAAATTTCCTACCAGTGGAGTTCTCTCACTCTCTTAATTTGTTCCATTGCCTGCTTTATAACACTATCATTGTATTAGAATCTTTCTAGCTTTTGCCTTAGCATTTTCTAGCAGCTGCTGCAAATTTGCATGCTGTCTTTTTTTTTTCCCCCCAAGAAAAAGCTGAAAGATGTTTCCAGCGTTTTGCTTGTCTGCATGTGTTTTAAAGAAGAATTTTGGTCCATACACTGATAACATTAATGTAAGAGATTGCTTTTTAACCAGAGGCTTTTCCCTAACAGTTCTGTTTCTTAAAAAGCAAAGTTGAATTCATGTTTAAAAGAAATGCATTTGTTTAATCTGAGTAAGTGGGTGAAAACTGACCCAGTGCATCAGTTGGCCAGTTTCTGAGCCATTTGGGGATCTGCAACAGAAATAATTGGTTTTCACTTGCACATACAACTTTATGCACACTGCATCATTTCCCAGATATCTATATTACTATAAAGCTTTAATATGACCATAGCTGATACTGCTGTAAAGTTTACATTACTAGATACATATTTCCATGTTTATATAGAATTAGCAATATCAGAATAAGGCCTTTCACACCAGTTCAGCTGTACTCAGGAGGCATTACACCATTGTAGCAATAACTGAATTTTTCCTTGCTAATGTAAATAAACTCTACCTTCCATCAAAAAAAAAAAAATATTCACATTTATCATACTTTGATGCCTTAAGAACCTTCAGTATTTCTCAGTTAAATCTGATGATTATTTACACAATAGATTTATAGTCTATCATGCCAATGTATACTTGGGAAACTGTAATCTGAAGATCAGATCAGTGAGAAAAACTGCGTGGCTTGGAGGCTTAAACCATGACAGTTCTTTCCACTCACTCCCCTCTCTTTCTTCCCCCAGTCCCAGGGGGATGGGGAGGAGAACCAAAAGAATGCAACTCCCACAGGTTGAGATAAGAACAGTTTAGTAACTAAGGTATAACACAAATCACTACTGCTACCACCAGAAATAATACAAGGAAAGAGAATATAACTGCTCACCAAGCCTGACCCAGCCAGTGCACCCCCCAGCAGCAAATCTCCCAATGCACCACCACACCTTTCCGGGTCTCTGCTCTCCGTTTCCACATCCTGGACATGACGTGCTGTGGTATGGAAGAACCTCTTTGGTCCGTTTGGGTCAGGTGTCCTGTCTCTGCTTCCTCCCGGCTTCCTCTCCTCCCTGGCAAAGCATGAGGCTCAGAAAGTCCTTGCTCAGACTAAACATTACCAAGCAGTAACTGAAAACACTGGTGTTATCAGCGCTGTTCCCAGGCTCAAAATCGAAAACACAGCGCTGCAGCAGCTACCAAGAAGGAGAAAAATGACTGCTGCTGCTGAACCCATGACACACATACTCAGAAGATTACCTTTAAATGTCCACCAGCTTTTGGAAAGGGCCAGGAAAACCCCCACCCTGAAATCAAAAGCCAGTTCCAAAATCTCAGATTCCTAGAAGAATAGGTACACCAGCAGCTGTATCTCTTTCATTTGAGTAATTATCATATAATTAAGTGAATGATTTACAAGAGAGCCAAGGCATTAAATTAAAATATTTAATGGTTGCAAATCTGCAAAATATTACTGGGCTGACGTGCAGCTACTGAGCAGCGAAGCTAATGGCAACAAAACAGTGCCACCAGCCTCCTATTATTCTGCTGTACCTTACAGGAGGTATCAACATTTTGGAAATCATTTGCTGAGGAAGAAAATTACCTTTGATTCTTTAAATGTAGCAACTGATCCTTAGAAATTACACAATTAAGGACTGAAAGAGTAAAGGAGAATATCTGAGCTAAAACTTAATGTTTTATCTCATAGTAGCATAGGGAGGATTAAAAAAACATAGAATGGTTTGGGTTGGAAGGCACCTTAAAAATCATCTAGTTCCAACCCCCTGTCATGGGCAGGGACACCTTCCTCTAGACCAGATTGCTCCAAGCCCTGTCCAACCTGGCCTTGAACACTGCCAGGGAAGAAGCAGCCAGAGCTTCTCTGGGCAACCTGTGCCAATGTCTCACCACACTCAAAATGAAAATATCTTGCTGAGAATCTTAGAGAGCTAAACAGAACAAGTATTACAATGTTTTCATAGGTCATAGAATAGTTAGTGCTGGAAAGGACCCAACCCCCCTGCCATGGTGTCATGGTTTAAGTCCAATCAACCATGAAGTTCTCCCACTCACTCACTCACTTCCCCTCTCTTTCTTCCCCAGTCCCGGGGGATGGGGAGATGTCACGGTTTAAGCCGTAAATTTCACTTCTCCCTCCTTTCCCACCCCCTCCCCCCCAACTCCCATGGGGGAAAAATGGGGAGAAGAACCAAAGAAAATGTAACTCCCACGGGTTGAGATAAGAAAAATCCAGTAACTAAGATACAATACAAATCACTACTGCCACCATCAATAACAATAATAATGACTAAGTAAATACAAAGGGAGAGGATACAACCCTTTCACCGCCCGACAGAGCCCAGAGACCGCGCCCCGTGCCCAGCGAGAGCCCGCACCCGTATTCTACCTCCTGGGCATGACGTGCTGTGGTATGGAATAACCTCATTGGTCAGCCCGGGTCAGGCGCCCTGTCCCCCCTCCCCCAGCTTTTCCCCTCTTCCCCGGTGTAACATGAGACCCTGCGGGGGGGAGGAAGCCGAACCCATAAAAACACACCCCTTATTCCATACCATTCACATCATGCTCAGATCCCACATTTTCAATATACCATCCTATATATATATATATATACACACACATACACACCCACACACAGATGGAGAGATATAATCCCTTAGTGCATGGACCAATCCCTATAAAGCTACTGAGTCCATCCAGTCCGTGGTGTCAGGCTCCATCTTTTGTAACAGTCTTTCAGAGCAGGGGAGGCTGTGTGCAGTGTTGGATCGTTGCCTGCTGATGCTGATTGGTCCTTCACTGCAGAACTCGTCTGGTTTCATCAAAGTTCGTTCTTTGTTGGGATGATGGTCTGAGGGCCAGTCGCTGATAACTTGAAGACATCTAGTTGATGGGCTAAAAAAAACCAAAACCAAATTACAGAGCAAGCAACAGCATGCAATTGAGTTCATTGGTTGTTTTCTCCTAAAATCAAATCTCCTTGAGGTACACATCGGACTTCCCCATCTTCCCGCATTACCCACCAAGTATATCCGGGTCCCTGAGCAAAAGCAATCCCACAAGTGGGTTTGCCTTTACCTGAAGCAGGAATAACCCAGACTGTCTTCCCCAGCAAATTCTTTATGTGCACCACAGGAACGTTGTCCCCCTCCACAGTATGTAGAAGTTCTGACTGGGCTGGACCAGCCCTGTTGGCAGATCCTCTGGTGTTGACCAACCAGGTGGCCTTTGGTAAATGTGTATCCCAATGTTTGAAAGTCCCACCACCCATTGCTCTCAGTGTAGTTTTTAATAGCCCATTGTACTATTCGATTTTCCCAGAGGCTGGTGCATGGTAGGAGATGTGATATACCCACTCAATGCCATGTTCTTTGACCCAAGTATCTATCAGGCTGTTCTGGAAATGAGTCCCATTGTCTGACTCAATTCTCTCTGGTGTGCCGTGTCACCACAAAATCTGTTTCTCAAGACCCAGGATAGTGTTTCGGGCAGTGGCGTGGGGCACAGCGCACGTTTCCAACCATCCGGTGGTTGCTTCCACCATGGTAAGCACATGACGCTTGCCTTGGCGGATTGCTGGGAGTGTAATATAATCAATCTGCCAAGTCTCCCCATATTTGTACTTCAGCAATCATCTTCCAAACCAAAGAGGCTTTAACCGTTTAGCCTGCTTAATTGCAGCACATGTTTCACAGTCATGAATAACCCGGGCAATAGTATCCATTGTTAAGTCCACCCCTCGATCACGAGCCCATCTGTATGTTGCATCTCTGCCCTGATGGCCTGAAGTGTCGTGGGCCCACCGGGCCAAAAATAGTTCACCCTTATGTTGCCAATCTAAGTCCATCTGAGCCACTTCAATTTTAGCAGCTTGATCCACTTGTTGGTTGTTCTGGGGTTCCTCAGTTGCCTGACTCTTGGGTACATGAGCACCTACGTGGCGTACTTTGACCACCAGGTTTTGCACTTGGGCAGCGATGTCTTGCCACAGTGCAGCAGCCCAGATGGGTTTCCCTCTGCGTTGCCAGTTGCTCTGCTTCCATTGCTGCAACCACCCCCACAGGGCATTCGCCACCATCCATGAGTCAGTATAGAGATAAAGTCCTGGCCACTTTTCTCGTTCCACAATGTCCAAGGCCAGCTGGATGGCTTTCACTTCTGCAAACTGACTCGATTCACCCTCCCCTTCAGCAGTTTCTGCAATTTGTCGTTGGGGACTCCATACTGCTGCCTTCCGTCTACGGTGCTTTCCCACAATGCGACAAGACCCATCAGTAAATAAGGCATATTGCTTTTCACTTTCTGACAGTTCATTATATGGTGGGGCCTCTTCAGCACGCATCACTCCTTCCTCCTCTGGTGACCTTCCAACATCTTTACCCTCTGGCCAGTCCATGATGACTTCTAGAATTCCCGGACGACTGGGAATTTTGAGCTATTTGAGCTCGTTGTGTAAATAATGCGGCCCACTTACTCCATGTAGCATCAGTTGCATGATGTGTAGAGGAGACCCTGCCTTTGAACATCCAGCCCAGCATGGGCAACCGGGGTGCCAGGAGGAGCTGTGCTTCAGTGCCAATCACTTCCGAAGCAGCTCGAACCCCTTCATAGGCTGCCAATATCTCTTTTTCAGTTGGGGTCTAGCTGGCCTCAGATCCTTTGTATCCCCGACTCCAAAAGCCGAGGGGTCGACCTCGAGTCTCCCCTGGAGCTTTCTGCCAGAGGCTCCAGGTAGGACCGTTCTCCCCAGCTGCGGTGTACAGTACATTTTTAACATCTGGCCCAGTCTGGACTGGTCCGAGGGCTACTGCACGAACTATCTCACGTTTAATTTGCTCAAAGGCTTGTTGTTGCTCAGGGCCCCATTTAAAATCATTTTTCTTCCGGGTCACATAATAGAGAGGGCTTACAATCAATCTGTAACTCGGGATGTGCATCCTCCAGAACCCCAGAGCACCCAAGAAAGCTCGTGTTTCTTTCTTCTTAGCTGGTGGCGACATTGCTGTTATCTTGTTGATCACATCTGTGGGCATGTGGCGACGTCCATCTTGCCATTTTATTCCCAAAAATTGAATCTCCTGTGCAGGTCCCTTGACCTTACTCCGTTTTATGGCAAAACCAGCTGTCAGCAGGATTTGGATTATTTTCTTCCCTTTCTCAAAGACTTCTTCTGCTGTATCACCCCACACAATGATGTCATCAATGTATTGCAGGCGTTCTGGAGCTTGCCCCTGTTCCAGTCTGGATCAGTCCATGGCAGATGGTAGGGCTGTGTTTCCACCCGTGGGGCAGTCGGTTCCAAGTGTACTGGACGCCCCTCCAAGTAAAAGCGAACTGTGGCCTGCACTCTGCTCCCAGAAAAATTGAGTAAAAAGCATTGGCAATGTCAATCGTGGCATCCCACTTGGCTGCCTTTGACTCCAGTTCATACTGAAGCTCTAGCATGTCTGGTACGGCAGCACTCAAGGATGGGGTAACTTCCTTCAGGCCACGATAGTCTACTGTTAGTCTCCACTCTCCATTAGACCTTCGCACTGGCCATATGGGGCTATTAAAGGGTGAGTGGGTCCTACTGATCACTCCTTGACTCTCCAATCTACGGATCAGCTTATGGATGGGAATCAGGGAGTCTCGGTTGGTGCGATATTGCCGCCGGTGCACTGTTGTGGTCGCGATTGGCACTTGTTGTTCTTTGACCTTCAGCAACCCCACAGCAGAAGGATCCTCTGAGAGACCAGGCAAGGTGGACAGCTGCTCAATTTCGTCTGTCTCCAAAGCAGCAATACCAAAAGCCCATCGGTACCCTTTTGGGTCTTTGAAGTACCCTCTTCTGAGGTAATCTATGCCAAGGATACATGGAGCCTCTGGACCAGTCACAATGGGGTGTTTCTGCCATCCCCTCCCAGTCAGGCTGATTTCAGCCTCCAGTACAGTCAGCTCTTGGGATCCTCCTGTCACTCCAGAAATAGAAATAGGTTCCACCCCTTGAGACAGCTTGATGGCATCAGAGTACACTGTGCACTGGTATCTACTAGAGCCTTATACTTCTGTGGGACTGATGTGCCAGGCCATCTGATCCATACAGTCCAATAAGTTCGATTGTCCCCTACCTCCACCTGGCTGGAGGCGGGGCCCCTCTAGCAGTCATCACATTGGTCACTCATGTCTTGTAGAGATGGATTATTCTTCTTTATCCCAGGAGCTGAGGTAAAATCTGCTCTTCCACTCCATCTGGGAACCTGCTCACCAGAGCCTGAAGCCGCAGCCTTCATGGGGTGATTAGACTTGACCTTTGCTCTCCTTTTCAGTTCTGGCACCAGCTCCTCCAAAACTGAAGTAGGCTTTCCATCCCACTTCATCATATCTTCTCCATGATCCTGCAGGTAAAACCATAGGGTGGCCCGTGGTGTATAACTTCTATATTTTCTCTCTTGAACAGTGGGACGCCTTCTGTTAATAGCTGAGACGTGTGTTGGTACACGTGAGGAGCTGGATAGATCATCTCTCAATTCTTGGAGGTTCTGGGACAGTTTTTCTACAGCTGAGATGATGGAAGGGGTGATATTACCTTCAAACTCTCGGAGTTTATAAATCATTTCATCCACTGTTGGTGGTCTTATGTCACTCCAGGTTATTGTTGCCAATGAATGGGCATATGATTGGGGTGCATTCCATGTAAATTTCTGCCACACAGGTGTCGTGGTTTAAGCCTCACTCAGGCTAATAACTCACGAAGTTTTACTCTCTCACTCACTCCCCTCTTTCTTCCCCCAGTCCCGGGGGAGATGGGGAGGAAAATTAAAAGAATGCAACTCCCACAGGTTGAGATAAGAACAGTTTAGTAACTAAGTTATAACACAAATCCCTACTGCTACCACCAGTAATAATACAAGAGAAATACAAGGAAAGAGAATACAACTGCTCACCAAGCCCGACCCAGCCAGTGCACCCCCCAGCAGCGAACCCCCCAGTACCCAAACACCTGACCATGCCATGCACCCCCAGTCCACTCCCCCCGCCTTCCGGGTCCCGCCCCCTAACTTCCCATCCTGGACATGATGTGCTGTGCTATGGAATAACCTCTTTGGTCAGTTTGTGTCAGGTGTCCTGTCTCTGCTTCCTCCCAGCTCTCCCCTCCTTCCTGGCATAGCACGAGGCCCAGAAGCGTCCCTGGTCAAACCAAAACACCACCAAGCAGCAACTACAAACACTGGTGTCATCAGCGCTGCTCCCAGGCCCAAAATAAAAAACACAGCGCTGCACCAGCTACCAAGAAAGAGAAAAAAAAATGACCGCCACTGCTGAACCCATGACAACGGGTCGTGTACATTCGACTTCATCTGGATCTATGGATATATCCACAACATTCGGCTTGGTAATATAGGTCATCTCTACAATGGCTGATTCCCTCAGAGACTGGATGCCTTTCTCTAGAGTAGTCCACTTGGCCAAACGACTCATTACATCATCCTTGTATGGAAACCTATCTGTCACAGCTGCCAAGAGCTGCTTCCAAAGACTGAGGGACTTTTTCTCTCTTGCAATTGCTTTGTCAATTCCCCCTTCCCTGGCAAGCGATCCCAGCTGTTTGGCTTCACTACCTTCTAGTTCATGACCGTCGGCCCCATTGTCCCAGCATCGGAGCAGCCAGGTGATGATGTGCTCCCCTGGCTGACGGGTAAAGTTTTTTCGCATATTCCGTAGCTCGGTTGAGGTCCGAGATCGGGAAGTCACCTCTTCCTTTTCTTCTTCTTCTTCATCATGTGGTAATAACTCCTGGTCAGATGCTGTCCCAGGTGGTGATGTTTCTTCATCTTGTTTCATCTTTCTTGCCTCTTCTTTGTTTTTCCTCTTGCGTACAGGGGCAACCAATATTGGTATGAGTTGGTCCTCTGGTTTAGCTGCAGTGATTATTACTGTGATTTGGGTAGCCACCGTACTTGTCACTGGGGTTTGAATAATGGCTGTACCTGTCGCTGGTGGTGATGTAGCTGCTGTACTTGGAGCTGGATTAACTGCGATGTCCAGTACTCCGCCCTCAGATCCAGATATGTTTTTTTCCTTTTGAAGATGCTGGACAGTGTTAAACAAGGCTCTGTAAGCATAGGCCAAGCCCCAGCACGTTGCCATGATTTGTCCATCTCTGGTGTGACCAGAATGATCACACACCTCCTTTAAATGTTTTACTAATTTTTCTGGATTTTGCATTTGTTCATTGGTGAAGTTCTAAAGCACTGGAGGGGCCCACTGGCCTAGATACTTGCCCATGCTATCCCACACACCCTGCCACTCATGACTGTCCAGCCTTGGGGAAAATCTCTCGGCCATCCTGGATTGTGGTCTAACCCCAGACATGGCCCACACCCCACTCTGCTTAACTCTCCGGACCACACTAAATAGTTGTAAGTACAACATATTCAGTATGTGTGCCAACACGATAATTCCCGTCACCACCAGCAGGCAGATCTCAAGGGTATCTAAAGGCCATTCAAATCCTTCAGAATTCTCAAATAGTGTTGTAAACGGCCTGGTGGGGGCGCTGGGAGCACAAAAGAATGTCTCCTTCACAGGCTGACCACCTGAGGAGGTGAAAAGAGATGTATAATTGCTAAGAACTTCCATTATATGCCTCCCAAAGTATAGAGTTGGTGGCCACACTGGAAACACAAACCGGGTCAGTTTCATGATCACTGAGTCTACTGTATTAACAATCCGTGCAATACTCTATAATGTAACAAGAATCTTAACCCAAAACCCAGATCTGAAAAACGTTAAGATAAGAAGAACCAGCTGTAAGTGAAGTATCATACACTGAACCTGTGAGAACCAGAGCAACAACTTTGAGAGCCAGTAAATCAGCATTGTGACGAGTGGCTATTTTGTCTTTACCTCAACCCTTAAGGGCCCCACGTTGAGTGCCAAAAACCGTCGTGGTTTAAGCCGTAAATTTCACTTCTCCCTCCTTTGGGGGGGGGAAATGGGGAGAAGAACCGAAGAAAATGTAACTCCCACGGGTTGAGATAAGAACAGTCCAGCAACTAAGATACAATACAAATCACTACTGCCACCACCAATAACAATAATAATGACAAAGTAAATACAAAGGGAGAGGATACAACCGTCTTGCCGCCCGACTGAGCCGAGAGACCACGTGCCGCGCCCAGAGAGAGCCCGCACCTGTATTCTACCTCCTGGGCATGATGTGCTGTGGTATGGAAGAACCTCTTTGGTCCGTTTGTGTCAGGTGTCTTGTCTCTGCTTCCTCCCGGCTCTTCTCCTCCCTGGCAGAGCATGAGACTCAGAAAGTCCTTGGGCAGACCAAAACACTACCAAGCAGTGACTGAAAACACTGGTGTTATCAGTGCTGATCCCAGGCCCAAAATCAAAACCACAGCGCTGCACCAGCTACCAAGAAGGAGAAAAATGACTGCTGCTGCTGAACCCATGGCAGTCCCCTACTATTACAGCCCCCCACTTTTTCCTGGCAGCACCAATAGTGATCGTCTTTACCAGTGCATCAGCCGGTTGTTCTTGGTGGGAGTGTGTTTCCTCATCAGCCCCCTGCAGGACAGCAAAGGAACTCTGGGTGGGGACAACAGATTTATGAGGAAGCCCCTGCTTTCAATTGTCCTCTTCCTTCTTTTTTTGTTGCTTTATTTCTGTTACTGTTTCCCAGCTTCCTGGGTTAGCGGCCTCCTTTCCTGCATGAGCGACAGTAGACGCTTGAGGCCTCTACAGAGTCTGGTCCTGCAGCAAGCACTGCTGCTTCCTCTCAGCTACCCTGACACCTTTCATCCTAGTAACAGCTTCCCACAGCTCAGCCACCTGCTGCAGGAGAACCTCCTCCAGGGAGCACAGAGTGCAGCCCTGCCCATTGTGCTCCCTCCCCTCAGGAGAGCAGTGCAGGGACTCTCTGCACCCCGAGCTCTGCATTGCAGCATCCCCTCTCATCGGCTCTGTCTGAGTGCCTGCACTGGCCACTGCCAGTGCCAGTGCCAGTGCAGCCAGCACAGCGCTCCCAGACCAGACCCTGGTCATGTGGCGAGTACTCAATATCCCACTCGCCTGCCCACGCAAACTGCCTCGAACCCGCCCTTTTCACCGCGCTCCCTGGACTGGTTTTTAACCAGTCAGGGTGGTGCCGGTCCTCCTGGCACCGCCCCCTCTGAGTCAGCTGCTCGTGTCTGCTGAGCTGCCGGCTCCTGGGTAAGCCCAGTCGAGGACTTGAGGCTCCCTAGGTGCCTGTTGCTGCACCGAGTCGAAGCTCCTGGACGCGGAGCCTGTCCCCAATCAGGTGCTGCAGGTGTCCCCTCTCGAGACAGTCACCTCAGCAATGATTAATCCACTGCCTTTCACTGCCAGGCTTCCTAATCACTGGGGCATTGGCCCACACCACAATGGAGCACAGGGTCCCCTCACCCTTCAGCTGCCCCACCAGCTGGGGTGGCTCGGCTGTGTCCTATGGGATTAATTACAAAGCTGTAATGGAGTGATGAGGTCCAAACAGTTTGTATAGCATGTCAGGAGCTTAGGCAGCAATGGCGGGGAGAAATGTCATCTGTACAGCAGACATCATCTTTGTCCAATGTGAGCATCTGCAAATTTGCCATCCCCTCCAAGCAGTCGCATCGTATTCCCAGACCTTGGTTTTACCTCCGTCGTTGGATTGTTTTTAATGAAAACCAGTGGTGAAGTGGTGCCAGTCAGGCAAGGGCTCAAAGTGGTTCTCTGCAGGCTTTGTTTTGGAGGGGGATATCTATCACTGTCATCCTACCCTTCTCCCAGCCCCTTGCTCCTTCACAGCCACATGGAAAAAATTACTGGAGAAGCTCCTGCTTTTCTTATGTCATAAATTTTTCACTTTGCATACTTACTGGGAAATGAATGTATAAACAGAGTAGTTCCATGCAGTTTTCATTTTATTTCCCTGTGTTCATTCCAATTTCTATTTATTTCTATTATAATTAGAGCACACAGCCCATTTAATTTCACAAAATTTATGATCTAATGGAGAGGAAAAGGTTCTGTGTGAACACACTATATTAATGCTTTGTTACACTGAATTACAGTATTTCAAAGTTCATTACAAGTGCAGTTAACTCATGTACATCTAAGTAGAGAAAAGATATTCCCCTTTATTGCCTTAATTTGCTTCAGTGGAGTAGAAATTTACTGGTCTGGGAAGTTACAGTACGGGATGTACGTGTTATTGTCAGGAATGAGCATCAGATTGTTTTACACAATCTCTCAAATTAGGACTATTACAGTTATTCCATAAGGGAAAATTTTGCTTTATTAAATCAAGTTGGAGAGAAGTTTTAACTAATGGTAAAGACAATGCCATCTTGATTTTTATTGTTCAAATCTCCTATTTGTTATTGGTATGGTAACATGTCAGTACACAACAGTGTTAATGTGTACCTTTATATTGCCATTAATATAGTCATAATTAGAAATGCAGCTGATACAGGACATACAGCATTATTAATTATATTGCATCCTATCCAGGAGGCTGCTAGTTTTGGTTCTCTTAGAGGCCTAGAAACTCATTGTAATACGTATTAAATACACATTGCTAGAGCAGAAATAGCTTTATGGATGTTGTGGTTTAAGTCCAGTCAGCAACGTAGTTCGCTCACTCACCCCCCCCCCCTTTCTTCCCCCTGCTCCCAGAGGGATGGGAAGGAGAATCGAAAGAATGCAACTCCCACAGGTTGAGATAAGAACAGTTTAGTAACTAAGGTATAATGCAAACCACTATTGCTACCACCAATAATAATAATGACAAGGGAAATACAAGGGAAGAGAATACAACCGCTCACCATCTGATACCAAGCTCGACCCAGCAGCAAACCCCCCCCTTCCGGGTCTCTGCCCCTCATCTTTTACATCCTGGGCATGACGTGCTGTGGTATGGAATACCTCTTTGGTCAGTTTGGGTCAGGTGCCCTGCCTCCGCTTCCTCCCTGCCTCCCCTCCTGCCTGGCAGAGCATGAGACTCAGACAGTCCTTGGTCAAACCAAGCATTCTAAGCTGTAACTGAAAACATCAGCATTATCAGTGCTGTTCCTAGGCTGAAAGTCAAAAATGCAGCTCTGCACCAGCTGCTAAGAAGGAGAAAAATGACTGCTACTGCTGAACCCAGGACAATGGAGAAGCATATTCCCATTCTAAGATGGGCAGAATGGCAGTCTAAGTGCTCCTAGGCATCCTATCAACATATTTAAAACTATCCTGCAAATGCATATGAATTTGGGAACAATGAGCACTGTGCTTTGCCTCTGCCATTCAGCTGGGTCTGCACAACCCGCTAATCCTTACTAACAGGCAGTAAATTATGTACCTCCAAATTTATACAAATGCCTGCCTTTGACATCAGTGGGCACCACCCAGGTTTCACCTTCAGGGTTCAGATAATCAGCTCTCATTCCTACCGGCTTCCCTCAAGACCAGTATGAACATAAGTATGTGTCTGACAGGGATCAAATGCTTTTGGAGACAAAAGTAGGTACTGAAAACATTACAGGATACTATAATCTCCCCATGATACTTTTGCACAAAGTTCCTCTTTTGGCCTGACATAGTTTCAGCCTGACAGAATCCAGCAGGCCTGCTTGTTTTAAACAAGAGCGCATCCTATGATTTTTTTGAGAAATGAAATATAAAATTATTGCTTATTATTTTGAGCTTGGAAAAAAAAAAAGGCAAGAAACCCAAGATTCTCATTTGCTGTGCATTGCTCATTTAGTCCTGTAATCAACTGATCCCCACACAGATACACTTATGGAGAAATGGGAGATCTAGCACAGCAAGCTGTAAAAATCTGCATTTTATTTTACAGATGAGAGGTGTTGCATGTTATGAAGGTCTCTCATAGATGCTTGTCATGTTTTCTTTTAAAAAAAGGGGTGTGTGGAAATAAAAATGAGAGAAATTAATATATGTTTTTTGTTGCTAAAGCCCAGTGCCACATGTCTGACTGAAGTGTTAGTTGTCATGCCACACTGTCAAAAAGCCGCCTTGCAGGTACCTATATGATCTTATATAATTCAAGGAAGTTATTCTCCAAAGGTGACTGATTATCCCTATACATGCACCATGTTTCTGTGTAAAATAATATGCTGTAAAATGCCATGGAGGAGAGAGTGATTATAGCATCAATTCTATCTATATCTTTGGGCATTTTCATATTTTGAATACACATGCTTGAAAAGAGAAATGTTTGTCATGCTAACCATGGTACTTTTTTTCCCTGTTTTTTTCTTCCTGGATGGTTTTATAGACACAAGAAATACATAATGGACTCCTATGGGAGTGGAATAAAAACCCCCACCGGTGAGGAGAAGGCCTTATAATTCAGAAGTGGGTTTGCCAATCCAAAGGTCTTTCCTTAAGTGGGATGAATTTCCAGATCTGCAGGAACCTATTATGTTTTATTATTTTTCATTCTAGTTTTAGTTTGTTTGTTATGGGTTTAACTATTTAAAATATTGCAAGGATCAGCTAAGAAAATACAGTCTCTGTTACCTAATTAAACATACCAAGCTTGTAAGGATATACTTCAGTTGAAAAGCTGAGCTTTGATGGGTTTTTTTAATTATTATTTTTATTTTATTTTACTGAAATTATGGGTATTTAGGCTGCAAAAAGAGCAGCTGTCTGATCAGCAGTATGTGTCTCTATTTATGAACACGTGCTCACACAGGACCACAGGCTGTACATGAATCGCTGTTTTCTAAATACCCAGTATGTGGAGGGTAGAAAATTAATGCCAAACATGATTTCTCTGATTTACTCGTAGAAGATATTCGTTCCATTCCCCCCAGTACCTGCTTTGTCCTCTCCAGGTTTATTGCAGTGTTCAGTTGCTGTACAGAGCTGTGTGGCTGGGCATGCTCAGGATGCTGAGCACAAAGCACATATCCCTTCCACATCTTTCCTCCCCTTTGGAGCAGATTGCAAAGACACACAAAGCCAAAACTTTCCAGGCAAGGGTCTGATGAGAGAAGCCAGCCTTATACTGCAGCAAGGAGACAGGGTCAGGTTTTGAAGCCCATTTGTCAGAAAGAGCAATGTGCCTGCCCCAGCAGAGAATTGCAAATGTTGTTGCATCCTAGAAATGTCCCAGTCCTCCGTTATAGCTGCCCAGGGAATTCAAGGAGCTGCTGCTGTGGAGCCACCACCCCTTTCATCTTTCTGTTCCTGACTCTCTCCTCCCTTTCCTTTTCTCTTTTTATCTCTTTCCCAACCCGCCTTCCCCACTGCAGCTCCAGTGCCAGCACTCGCCATCAGCACCCTGCTCTCACCCTGTATGCCACTGCAGAGCACCCATTGCCAAACAGGTTTCCAGAGAGCACCCAGGCCCAAGGTGTCACCAGCAGCTCAGCACCAGCACATGCTTCTGCACAAGGCACTGCCTGGAGATCTTTTCATTTAAATGGTTATTTTTCACACTGTGTAGATGGCCCTTCAAGGCCTGTGTGCTCTGGGAATTACCTCTACCTGCAAGTGCGTCAAGGTGCAACTGTGCGAGAGCCACCACACACCTCGGCACAGGCTGTGCCCCACGTCCCACACACAGAGCCCTGCCATTTGCCTGCCTTGGCATCCAACTCCCTGCCTTGTAAAAGGTCTTTGGGATTCTGAGAGTACCAAAGGCCTTGTACAAAACAATAATTTCCCTGTTTAGCCCCTTTAGAGAAATAAAAAGCTAATTTAAAGCAATTGTAAGTAAAGACCATGCCTTCTGAAGGCATGCATTATTCACATTTCTTAGCTATCTTGGAGCTAAAAATTGAATTTGGTGGTATTTGAAGATATAAAAATAAAGATGAATGTACATCAAAAGACAATTTATTTTTTAAAATATGTTTTGATGAGAAGTTCATGTGCTGCCACAGTGAAGGAAAGGCACATTTCAGGAATTATTTACAGAAACCACTTTTTTAATTTTAGGTGTTTTCTGATTTCTATAAGCTGTACATTGTGTTGTCTAAATTTCTACAACTCCCTCCCTTCAAGAAAATCAAAAGATTGTTTAATTTTATGTATGAAAATTGCTTTAATATGGATTCAGTACCTCAAGAAAAGACTCAACTGCACCCAGAACCACAAACTTTATTTAATATTGAAATGTATTATCTTACAGAAATGGTAGGCTTGAAACAATAGTAGTAATTATTTTTATTTCCCTATGAATTAGCTAGAACATTGGGGCATTTAAAATGGGCCCTGTGTATTCAATGCTTAAGATATATGACATGGAAATTGCACTTTCAAATGTCCTTTAAATACTTTCAATGGTCTCTCTTCACCTTGCAAAAGCCAAGAGATATAAAATTAAGGCTGTGAGTTTGCTCTGGGCTCCTGCTCTTCTCTGATAGTTTCTTCCTCTCCTGTACTTTTGCAGTGTAGACTGCATTTCAGCCCGCTTTTGGTGTTGTTGGCAGAGTTTAAACTGTTAAATTCAAGTGCTGTTCGGCTATTTAATAATCTATCCCCAGAGGAGGGATGCTCTCCCTTTGTGGTAGGATGCAAGGTGGAGTAGTGCAGTGTGGTCAGGAGCCTGGGGAGCAGGCGTGTGGGCTCCTAGTGGGTTGATCACAGTGCTGCTTCCATCGCCACTGAAAATCACCGCCCCTACATGTGGCTTGGGCTGTATACCTGCATGCCTCACACAAGCATCTTGGCCTGCTTCTCTGGTGAGGCTAGAGCCACAGCAATGTCTGTGGGTCAATGAAGTTGTGTGTGCCGGCATGGGTGTTTCTCGCCAGCTGCTGTTGATGCATCCCTGATGCTAATCTGCTTTGTCACTAACAAGTTGTATCATTTGAACCTTGCAGAGGAAGGCATCAATCATGAGTGCAAGCTATGTAGCCAGATGTTTGACTCTCCGGCAAAGCTCCTGTGTCACCTGATTGAGCACAGCTTTGAGGGGATGGGAGGCACATTCAAATGCCCTGTTTGTTTCACAGGTAAGATAAGGAGGCCAAGACAAGCCTCAGCATCCATGGTTAGATCCAGAAATGGCACATAGAGGATTTGTAAAATACTGTATTCCTTTTCTTGGTAAAAAGAAGTACTGTGCTTAGAAATGTTCAAAGTGTTTTCTGTCTGAAACTGGGGCTTGCTCTGAAGAGCAGCTCTGTAGTGTCTGACACTGAGCAGTGCTGCCGCACAATTCGAACCCTTTAAAATTATACCTTGTGGCTTGAAGGTGTGATGTGTTTCAAAGTGCAGGACTTGCATGGTATGGACCTGCTCTGGCAAGCCCCTATTCTCCTGAGCAAGTACCCTGTAAAGGCTACGTAGTTCACAGTTCACTCGTGGTGAGGCTCATGTGAGTAAAGGTTTGATAAAACCAAATTGTACAACTGTGTAGCTTAGCCAGCTGCTCTCTCAGAGGTTTCTTTAAGCCCAATTTACTTGTGGTGGCATACAAATTGAGAATCTGCTTTTTTATGTGATCTTGGAGTTAGTTCATTCTTTCCTGAAACATGCTCTAAAACAACTCATTGAGTGCATGTCTTTAATTCCACTGAAGAAGCTATTTTCAGATGCTGATGATCATTCATATAAAATGAGATACATTTTTAACCAGCTAAAGCCTGTGGTTCAGTTTGTTTCACTTCTAAATTTCACTTGATAAAATCAGAATAATTGCTGATTCAAAATCATAATCATAGAATCAAAGAATCAGAGAATAGTTAGGGTTGGAAAGGACCTTAAGATCATCTAGTTCCAACCCCCCTGACATGGGCAGTGTCGTGGTTTAAGCCTCTAAAACCCATGAAGTTTTACTCACTCACTCACTCCCCTCTTTTTCTTCCCCCAGTCCCAGGGGGATGGGGAGGAGAATCAAAAGAATGCAACTCCAACAGGTTGACATAAGAACAGTTTAGTAACTAAGGTTTAACACAAATCACTACTGCTACCATCAATAATAATACAAGAGAAATACAAGGAAAAAGAATACAACTGCTCACCAAGCCCGACCCAACCAGTGCACCCCCCAGCAGGGAACCCCCCACTGCACCATCACACCCTTCCGGGTCTCTGCTCTCCGTCTTCACATCCTGGACATGACGTGCTGTGGTATGGAATAACCTCTTTGGTCTGTTTGGGTCAGGTGTCCTGTCTCTGCTTCCTCCCGGCTTCCCCTCCTCCCTGGCATAGCATGAGACTCAGAAAGTCCTTGGTGAGACCAAAACATTACCAAGCAGGAACTGAAAACACTGGTGTTATCAGCGCAGTTCCAAGGCCCAAAATCAAAAAACACAGTGCTGCACCAGCTACCAAGAAGGAGAAAAATGACTGCTACTGCTGAACCCATGACAGGCAGGGACACCTTACACTAAACCATGCCACCCAAGGCTCTGTCCAACCCGGCCTTGAACACCGCCAGGAATGGAGCATTCACAGCTTCCCTGGGCAACCCATTCCAGCGCCTCACCACCCTCACAGTAAAGAATTTCTTCCTTATATCCAATCTAAACTTCCCCTTTTTAAGTTTTAACCCATTACCCCTTGTCCTATCACTACAGTCCCTCATGAAGAGTCCCTCCACAGCATCCCTATAGGCCCCCTTCAGATGCTGGAAGGCTGCTATGAGGTCTCCACACAGCCTTCTCTTCTCCAGGCTGAACAGCCCCAACTTTCTCATCCTGTCTTCATACAGGAGGTGCTCCAGTCCCCTGATCATCCTTGTGGCCCTCCTTTGGACTTGTTCCAACAGTTCCATGCCCTTCTTATGTTGAGGACACCAGAACTGCACACAGACCAAGTGAGGTCTCACGAGAGCAGAGGGGCAGGATCACCTCCCTCGACCTGCTGGTCACGCTCCTTTTGATGCAGCCCAGGATACTGTAGATGCTGTGACATTTTTGATGTTAATTCTTGATATTTTTTTATATTGAATGGACAACCCATTTAAAAGGTCTAAAAACTGTGACAAGCCTGCCCTTTCAGATTCGCATGCCTGCCAGAAATGCTGTTCTGGGCCACATGTCTTCCATACGCCAGCTATCGAGGCTTCTCCTGGCCCAGTTGTCCTGCATTAAAAATGCACATGCTGCGGGCCCAGGGCTCCACACAGGAGGGGTGACATCTCATGACTGAGTTCTTCCAATTATCCATGGACAGCATTAGCTTTATGTGAAATATCAAAAATCTATACAGCATATAGAGTCTCTTAGAAGTAAGATGTCTGCCAGTCTGAAGACTGTAAATTGACTACTTGTAAGGAAATTCTGCTGAACAGAGTGTATCGACATTTTCTGGAAGATATCCTTGGAATTCTTAGAGTCTTTGCATTTGTAAAACAGAAGTTTGAGGCGAGATGCATTATATGAAACAATCTCAACTAACTGTACTATGTTGTTTCAGTTTTTGTACAGGCAAACAAACTGCAGCAGCACATCTTTGCAGTCCATGGGCATGAAGATAAAATTTATGACTGTTCCCAGTGCCCACAGAAGTTCTTCTTTCAAACAGAGCTTCAGGTATGTTTACAACAGGATTAAAAGCAAAGCTAAAGCCATTGATTTCTCTGTGCAACTATCACTTTGTGCAACATTTAGAAAAGGTGCATACCCTTGGTGTAGTCACTTCTGCCTTCTTCTGGTCTCTCAGAATCCTCCTGCCTCCCTGGGTGTATTCCCTCCCTGGGAAGAATACAGGGATGTTGTTCGTGAAGCTAGGGACCAGGTTAGGAAAGCTAAGGCCCAGTTAGAATTAAACATGGCTAGGGCTGTGAAAGGTAACAGGAAGGGATTCTATAGGTACATCGCAAATAAAAAACAGACTAGGGACAATGTGGGCCCTCTCTGGAAGCTATCAGGAGAACTGGCTACCGTGGATTTGGAGAAGGCTGAGGATCTTAATGACTTCTTTGCCTGAGTCTTCACTGGCAAATGCTCTGACTACAGCACCCAAGTCTTGGAAGGCAGATGCAGGGACAGTGAGAATGAAGACACTAGGCACGCTGTAGGAGAGGATCTGGTTCGAGACAATCTTAAGAACCTGAACGTGCACAAGTCCATGGGACCTGATGAAATCCATCCACGGGTCCTGAAGGAGATGGCAAATGAAGATGCTAAGCCACTGTCCATCATATTTGAAAAATCATGGCAGTCAGGTGAAGTTCCCAATGACTGGAAAAAGGGAAATATAACCAACATTTTCAGGAAGGGGAAAATGGATGAGCTGGGGAACTACAGACCAGTCAGCCTCACCTCTGTGCCTGGCAAAATTTTGGAGCAGATTCTCCTGGAAGGCATGCTAAGGCACATGAAAAACAACGAGGTGGCTGGTGACAGCCAGCATGGCTTCACTAAGGGGAAATCCTGCCTGACCAATTTGGTGGCCTTCTACGATGGGGCTACAGAACTGGTGGACACGGGTAGAGCAGTTGACGTCATCTAACTGGACTTGTGTAAAGTATTTGACACTGTCCCACATGACATCCTTGTCTCTAAATTGGAGAGACAACAATTTGATAGGTGGACCATTCAGTGGATAAAGAACTGGCTGGATGGCTGCACGCAAGGAGTAGTGCTCAATGGCTCAATGTCCAGCTGGAGACCAGTAACGAGTGGCGTCCATCAGGGATCGGTGTTGGGACCAGTCTTGTTCAGCATCTTTGTCAGTGACATGGACAGTGGGATTGAGTGCACCCTCTGCAAGTTTGCCGATGACACCAAGCTGTGTGGTTCGGTTGATACATTGGAGGGAAGGAATGCCATCCAGAGGGACCTTGACACACTTGTGAGGTGGGCTGATACCAACCTGATGAAGTTTAACCATGACAATTGCAAGGTCCTACACCTGGGTCAGAGCAATCCCAGGCACAGCTACAGGTTGGGCAGAGAAGAGATTGAGAGCAGCCCTGCGGAGAAGGACTTGGGGGTGTTGGTTAATGAGAAAATGAACATGAGCTGGCAGTATGCGCTTGCAGCCCAGAAAGCCAACCGTATCCTGGGCTGCATCAAAAGGAGCGTGACCAGCAGGTCAAAGGAGGTGATCCTGCCCCTCTGCTCTCGTGAGACCTCACTTGGAGTATTGTGTGCAGTTCTGGTGTCCTCAACATAAAAAGGACATGGAACTGTTGGAACAAGTCCAGAGGAGGGCCACAAGGATGATAAGGGGACTGGAGCACCTCCCATATGAAGGCACGATGAGAAAGTTGGGGCTGTTCAGCCTGGAGAAGAGAAGGCTGTGTGGAGACCTCATAGCAGCCTTCCAGCATCTGAAGGGGGCCTATAGGGATGCTGTGGAGGGACTCTTCATGAGGGACTGTAGTGATAGGACAAGGGGTAATGGGTTAAAACTTAAAAAGGGGAAGTTTAGATTGGATATAAGGAAGAAATTCTTTACTGTGAGGGTGGTGAGGCGCTGGAATGGGTTGCCCAGGGAAGTTGTGAATGCTCCATTCCTGTCGGTGTTCAAGGCTGGGTTGGACATAGCTTTGGATGGCATGGTTTAGTGGGAGGTGTCCCTGCCCATGTCAGGGGGGTTGGAACTAGATGATCTTAAGGTCCTTTCCAACCCTAACTATTCTATGGTTCTATGATCAGGAGTAAGGGGTGTCTGAGCATGGCTGGAATAAATAAGACAGATATCATGATTCTTTATGAATATTTCTCTTGACAGTAGTATTTCTTCATCTTGAAATGTCTACATCAAAAACCTTGTAAATAATTTATTTTTCTCCATGAATAATTTAGAGACTTATTATCATACAAAGACTAAGCTAATGGTAGCTACCCCCTCCCCTTCCTCACTGTTAAGTCAGAAGTAAAAGAATTTTCTCTACCAAGGTATGAGAGCAAAGTGTGGGTGCAGCTCGACATGATGCTTAATTAGAAGCTGCACCAAGGCACAAGCACATTAATAAGCTTCAGGTTCCGCAAACCAGGCATTACATACCAGTTTCTGGGGCAGCACTGGATGCCACAGCAGTTTGAGTCTCCACAAACCCATGCCTGGGTGCTGAAGCCTTTTGGAGGGGCTAGATCCTGACCTTGTAGGCCCCCTTCAGATATTGGGAGACTGCTCTGAGGTCTCCACACAGCCTTCTCTTCTCCAGGCTGAACAGCCCCAACTTTCTCATCCTGTCTTCATATGGGAGGTGCTCCAGCCCCCTTATCCTCCTCATGGCCTTCCTCTGGACTTGCTCCAACAGCTCCATGTCCTTTTTATATTGAGGGCGCAGTACACCAAGTTGGATCTCACAAGAGCAGAGTAGAGGGGCAGGATCAGTTCCTTCAACCTGCTGGTCATGCTTCTTTTGGTGCAGCCCAGCATACAGTTGTCTTTCTGGGCTGGGAGCGCACGCTGAAGCCAGCTCATGTTTGGTTTCTCATCAACCAACACCCCCAAGTCTTCTCCACAAGGCTGCTCTGAATCTCTTCTCCACCCAACCTGCAACTGTGCCTGGGATTGCCTCGAACTAGGTGTAGGACATCGCACTTTGCACTGTTGAACTTCATGAGGTTGACCCTGACCCACAAGCTCTCTGTTGGCTCATCAGCTGTCCCCAGTCAGAGTTCCATACTCTCCAGCTTATCATAGACATAAATAGCTACACCCTCTCCCCGTCTGCCTGGCCTGTCTTTCCTAAAGAGCCTATAACCTTCTATTCCAACACTCCAGTCATACGAGCCATCCCACCATGTTTCTGTGATGCTAATAATGTCATATCCCTGTAGCTGTGCACACATCTCTAATTCCTCTTGTTTATTCCTTATACTACAGGTGTTTGTATAGAGGTATCTGAGCTGAGCTCCAGATAAAGACGACTCATTGGCTGGAGCAGCAGAAGTAGCTCTGAGTCACTCCAAGCGTTTATTACAGGTGCTGGCATCTGACTGGGTGTGTTAGGATGGTTCGATGCCCCCCTCCCCCAACACATCTAGTTTAAAGCTGCCTTGACCAGCCTGGCAAGTCTCCTACCAAAGCAACTCTTCTTTGTCAGACCAGCTCCACCAGCCTCCAGTAGACCTGGCCTCCCAAAATTGAGTCCCATGTTCTAAATAACCAAATCCCTAACTATGGGACCACTATTCTAACCATTTATTAACCTGCCAAATCTGCCTGGACTTTTCAGGGTCCTCCCCTTTGACCTAGAGGATCAATGACAAAACTATCTGAGCCCCAGAGCCCCTAACCACCTTTACCAGGGTTCTGTAGTCCTTCTTAATGTTCTCCAGGCTACTGCTGTCTATATCTCTAGCACCCACTTGGGCCACTAGAAGTGGGTAATAGTCAATAGGACTCATATCTTACCTGTGTAGCACTGCTACTGTCCCTGGCAAACGCAATCTTTTTCTGGAATGGTACCATGTGTCTCATTGAAATCTGTTAGCTTTATAAACCAATAAACTTAAACTTTGGAGGGGTTTTATTTATCTTGCTGAATTTCCAAGCTGCTGCCTCTTGTGTCATGCTGTCACCTCTTGTGTCATGCTGTCACCTCTTGTGTCATGCTGTCATGCTGTGGAAGGATTGCTGATCTTTTCACTTTGTTGTTCTTTTTTGTTTGTTTTTTTTTTTTGTTTGTTTGTTTGGTTTTCTTTTTGGCTTGTGGTTTCTTTTTCCCCAGAGGAATCTCCTTTCCCTTGTTCTAGCAGCCTGATTTGCGTAAGTGTACAAAAGTTTTAACTATACCTAGTTAATATTTTAATAAAATCAGCAGATTTTGGGTTTGTATGATCTCACTATGAGTGTTTTATGAAGGCAACAGTGGCTTGTAAAGACAGTTCTGATTTTTCCTCCAATTTTTCCTTTAAAGTGGTGTCAAAATGCCAGCACAATTAAAATGAGCACACTGGCTTCCTAGGTCATTGCATTAACCTTTAAAATCAGGTGATCAAATAAAGAGAACCTTGTTAAATTATAGTCTTTACAGCACCCGTTTTTTTTGCAATTAACAGTTTTAATTACATAGTGTTTCAATTCTGAAGTGGTGTGTGTTTCAGAATTACTAAAAATACCTTTAATCAGATAAATTATGACTGTAATTTCCCAGGTTTTATGCAGGATTTGTGTGCAATTAAAATTTCTGTGCTCATAATATTTACACGGGTAATTTTGAATGGTGTTGGCTGAATGAAATTTCAGTTCTAAGCTTTACACTTTTAGTCTGTTTCAGCAGTGACTGACTCAGAAATGCATGTTTACTTGATGCCAGGGATTTTACTAATCCAAATACCTGAGCCACGGAAGACACAAAATGTGTGTGTAAAGCAGTTAGAAATGCTCAAAACTTCTGAGCCAGTCTGCCTTGACATGATTATCACTTTTTGATGTGTATAGTGCCTGCTCTAAACTGCTCAAATGCTGATTATATTTTTCTTGAGTTATGAAGATTTTGTATTATTTTAGTGAACCAGTTGTTCAGCTGATAGTTAGGGTTAAATCTGCTTTTGTGGTTTAAGCCCAGCCAGTAACTCAGAACCACAGAGGCACTCGCTCACTCCCTCCATTCTTCCTCCCCCCGCTCTCAGAGAGATGGGGAGAACTGAAAGAATGTAAATCCCACAGATTGAGATAAGAACAGTCCGGAAGCTAAGGTATAATACAGAACTACTACTGCTGCCACCAATAATAATAATGATAAGGGAAATAACAAGGGGTTAGAATATAAAACTAAAAGGGGAAAAGGAAAAGAAAACAATAAACACAAGTGATGCACAATACAATTGCTCATCATCTGCCAACTGATACCCAGCCTGACCGAGCAGTGATCTGAGCCTTCCAGGTGACTCCCCCCAGTTTCTATACTGGGCATGACGTGCTGTGGTATGGAATACGTCTTTGGCTAGTTTGGGTCAGGTGTCCTGTCTCTGCTTCCTCCCAGCTTCCCCTCCTTACTGGCAGAGCATGAGACTCAGAAAGTTCTTGGTCAGAGTATGCACTACTTAGAAACAACTAAAAACATCGGTGTGTTATTAGCACTGTTCTCGGGCTAAAGTCGAAACACAGCACTGCACCAGCTAATAATGATAAGAAAAAATGACTGCTATAGCTGGACCCAGAACAGTGTCCACCCCTTATTCCATACCATTCACATCATTATTAGGTCCAATATTTTAAAATATAGCCTTGCTTTTGTCTCATATATATACACACATATATATGCGTGCACACACACAAAGAGAGAGATATCATTCCTTAGTGCCTGGACCAATCCTTATAAAGCTGCTGAATTCATCCAGTCCATGATGTCAGGCTCCATCTCTTGTAACAGCCTTTCAGAGCAATAGAGATGGTGCGTGGTGTTGGATTGTTGCCTGCTGATGACACCACGGAACTCATCTGGTCACTGCTGAGCTCCTCTGGTTTCGTCAAAGTTCATTCTTTGTTGGGATGATGGTCTGAGGGAAGTCAGGGTCAGACACTGGTGACCTAAAGACATCTAGCTGATGGGCTATAAAACTGTTATAGAGCAGGCAACAGCAAACAATTGAGTTCACTGGCTGTTTTCCCCCAAATTAAATCCCCTTGAGGTACACATTGGACTTCTCCATCTTCCCGCATTACCCACCAAGTATATCCGGGTCCCTGAGCAAAAGCAATCCCACAAGTGGGTTTGCCTTTACCTGAAGCAGGAATAACCCAGACTGTCTTCCCCAGCAAATTCTTTATGTGCACCACAGGAACGTTGCCCCTCTCCACAGTATGTAGAAGTTCAAATTGGGCTGGACCAGCTCTGTTGGCAGATCCTCTGGTGTTGACCAACCAGGTGGCCTTCAGTAAATGTGTATCCCAATGTTTGAAAGTCCCACCACCCATTGCTCTCAGTGTAGTTTTTAGTAGCCCATTGTACTATTCGATTTTCCCAGAGGCTGATGCACGGTAGGGGATGTGATACACCCATTCAGTGCCATGCTCTTTGGCCCAAGTATCTATCAGGCTGTTCCGGAAATGAGTCCCATTGTCTGACTCAATTCTCTCTGGTGTGCCATGTCACCACAAAATCTGTTTCTCAAGACCCAGGATAGTGTTTCGGGCAGTGGCGTGGGGCACAGCGCACGTTTCCAACCATCCGGTGGTTGCTTCCACCATGGTAAGCACATGACGCTTGCCTTGGCGGATTGCTGGGAGTGTGATATAATCAATCTGCCAAGCCTCCTCATATTTGTACTTCAGCCATCGACCTCCAAACCCAAGAGGCTTTAACCGTTTAGCCTGCTTAATTGCAGCACCTGTTTCACAGTCATGAATAACCCGGGCAATAGTATCCATTGTTAAGTCCACCCCTCGATCACGAGCCCATCTGTATGTTGCATCTCTGCCCTGATGGCCTGAAGTGTCGTGGGCCCACCGGGCCAAAAATAGTTCACCCTTATGTTGCCAATCTAAGTCCATCTGAGCCACTTCAATTTTAGCAGCTTGATCCACTTGTTGGTTGTTCTGGGGTTCCTCAGTTGCCTGACTCTTGGGTACGTGAGCACCTACGTGGCGTACTTTGACCACCAGGTTTTGCACTTGGGCAGCGATGTCTTGCCACAGTGCAGCAGCCCAGATGGGTTTCCCTCTGCGTTGCCAGTTGCTCTGCTTCCATTGCTGCAACCACCCCCACAGGGCATTCGCCACCATCCATGAGTCAGTATAGAGATAAAGTCCTGGCCCCTTTTCTCGTTCCACAATGTCCAAGGCCAGCTGGATGGCTTTCACTTCTGCAAACTGACTCGATTCACCCTCCCCTTCAGCAGTTTCTGCAATTTGTCGTTGGGGACTCCATACTGCTGCCTTCCGTCTACGGTGCTTTCCCACAATGCGACAAGACCCATCAGTAAATAAGGCATATTGCTTTTCACTTTCTGACAGTTCATTATATGGTGGGGCCTCTTCAGCACGCATCACTCCTTCCTCCTCTGGTGACCTTCCAAAATCTTTACCCTCTGGCCAGTCCATGATGACTTCTAGAATTCCCGGATGACTGGGAATTTTGAGCTATTTGAGCTCGTTGTGTAAATAATGCGGCCCACTTATTCCATGTAGCATCAGTTGCATGATGTGTAGAGGAGACCCTACCTTTGAACATCCAGCCCAGCACGGGCAACCGGGGTGCCAGGAGGAGCTGTGCTTCAGTGCCAATCACTTCCTTCATAGGCTGCCAATATCTCTTTTTCAGTTGGTGTATAGCTGGCCTCAGATCCTTTGTATCCCCGACTCCAAAAGCCGAGGGGTCGACCTCGAGTCTCCCCTGGAGCTTTCTGCCAGAGGCTCCAGGTAGGACCGTTCTCCCCAGCTGCGGTGTACAGTACATTTTTAACATCTGGCCCAGTCTGGACTGGTCCGAGGGCTACTGCACGAACTATCTCACGTTTAATTTGCTCAAAGGCTTGTTGTTGCTCAGGGCCCCATTTAAAATCATTTTTCTTCCGGGTCACATAATAGAGAGGGCTTACAATCAATCTGTAATTTGGGATGTGCATCCTCCAGAACCCCAGAGCACCCGAGAAAGCTCGTGTTTCTTTCTTCTTCTTAGCTGGTGGCGACATTGCTGTTATCTTGTTGATCACATCTGTGGGCATGTGGCGACGTCCATCTTGCCATTTTATTCCCAAAAATTGAATCTCCTGTGCAGGTCCCTTGACCTTACTCCGTTTTATGGCAAAACCAGCTGTCAGCAGGATTTGGATTATTTTCTTCCCTTTCTCAAAGACTTCTTCTGCTGTGTCACCCCACACAATGATGTCATCAATGTATTGCAGGTGTTCTGGAGCTTGCCCCTGTTCCAGTCTGGATCAGTCCATGGCGGATGGTAGGGCTGTGTTTCCACCCGTGGGGCAGTCGGTTCCAAGTGTACTGGACGCCCCTCCAAGTAAAAGCGAACTGTGGCCTGCACTCTGCTGCCAGAGGAATTGAAAAAAAATGCATTGGCAGTGTCAATCGTGGCATCCCACTTGGCTGCCTTTGACTACAGTTCATTGTGAAGTTCTAGCGTGCCCTGTACAGCAACAGTCAATGGATGCCTAGTTTACCTACTGGGCATGATGTTCCATGGTATGGAATACCCCTTTGACTATTTTAGGGCAGGTGTCCTGTCTCTGCTTGCGACTGAAAAGTTCCTGATCAGTGTAAATATTACTTAGCATCAACAAAAAACATCAGTGTTATCAGCGTTTTTCTCAGACTAAATTCGAAAACACTGCACTGCACCAGCTACTAAGAAGGAGAAAAGTGGCTGCTGCTGCTGACCCCAAGACGTCTGCATAGACCTTTCAGTCTCTTAACTGTGTAGTTGTTTTTATGTGAGCAGATCAACATCCATCATGGGATTCTGCATGATAAATTTGACCTTTTTGTTCTGATCTTGCTTTCCCAGTGGCGTAAAATAACTAGTGTCAAAATCTGAACTTATGCTTTGTTATACTTCTTTGTAGTTTTAAATAAAACCACTGAAAGTAGTTAAAAAAAAAAGAACATTCAGCTATTTCAAGATGCAATTCAGAATGGGGTGCTTACAGAAAAGGAAGAAAAACAAGGAGGGTGGGGAAACTGACAGTCAGCATATAGAGATGGCAACTTTTAGAGAAGTCATGGAGCAGCATGACTTAGCCTCGCTGATTTTTTAACATTTCTTTAAGCAGTTAGAGTAAACCCCAAGTAAGCCCAGAAGGGCACGTGTACGCCATGTGATGAGAAATGCTGCCACTGTAAATGTACTTCTAGTGGTTGGTACAAACATGCTTCAGCAGTTTGGAGGCAATCAAACCTTCTTTGCATTTCTGAACTAGGAGTTGTATTTTAATAAAAGTTTATTCTTTACACATAACATATGACATATAATGGGTGCTGAAAATTATATTTGTGGTGTAATTCACAGCAGGGAAAGATACCTCCTTAATTGTTTGCTTAGAGAGTTGCATTAAGCAAATTGTGACTGAGCAGTGGATTTCAGAGGAGACTTAAGGAGGATTTTCATATATACTCTTTTGCCACACTGCTTTTTCCAAGAAGCCATCACATAACCAATGAAGTATTTACATTTAAAGTATTAATTCCTGATATTTGCTTGTGTACTGTTAATCTTACCATTTCCTCCTAAATGATTGCAATTAATGAAAAGTAAGGTAAAGGATATAATAAACAATGTGCAAACAATCCAGGTACCAAGGGAGCGCGGTACCTGCCAGGTCTTTCCTAGTACAGGTGTTCAGGTGTTTTATTGCCTGCTATGAATAAAGGGCTTTCTTTTCTGTTCAGATTTGGAGATAAGTCAAACCACTAAATTAAGGGAACTTCACTGGAGGAATTTGCTGGCATTTTAAGTGCCCAGTTTCTTTAAATGTATCCATATCGAAAGAAGAGTGGCTACTATGGTTCATTGGCTTGTAGGCTTATATTTTAAAATAACAATTGTGTGTGTGACTTTAACATAATAGAATAGACCAAACTGTTCTAACTTACACGTAGAGGGAAAGGAATGTTCAGCTGATGGGGGAAGGAACATCATGAGACTGATAACAATTGAGGAAACAGTAATGGTACCCAATTGATGGGTACCACTGCCTCCAAAGGGGGCACCCTTAATAGGCCAACCTAGAACCATAGATGAATCAATGCTAGAACGAGTAAACAGGATACCACATCCTCTCAAGAGCTAAAAACCACACACCATTAACAGTACAATAGCCAATATTGAAACCCCCCCACAAGACCAGATGTTAAACGCACCCTGTTAACCCGACTCAGGAGTGCACACTAGGACCATTAAAATCTGCAAAAGGAACTCGGCAAACCCAAGGCCTGGCTGTTTACCGAAAACATAGCCTTCAGCTAGACAAGTATTGAAGGTGATGCCTGCCCAGTGACACCACATTTAACAGCCTCAGTATCCTAACCGTGTGAAGGTAGCACAATGAATTGTTCCATAAATCGAGAGTTGTATGAACAGCTAAATGAGGTCTTAACTGTCTCCTGCATATAATCAGTGAAACTGATCTCCCTGTGCAAAAGCAGGGATAAATGCATAAGATGAGAAGACTCTGTGGAACTTTAAAACCACTACACACCAAACTAAAACCTACCAGGCCCACCACCCAAAGCACTGGACAATATTTTTCAGTTGGGGAGACCTTGAAGAAAAACAAATCCTCAAAAAATAAGACCAGACCTCTTAACCAAGAGCAACCCCTGAACATGCCAACAGCAACCAGACCCAATGAACCAAGCTACACCAGGGATAACAGCGCAATTTCCCCCGATAGCCCCTATCAAAGAGGAGGTTTACGACCTTGATGTTGGATCATGACATCCTATTGGTGCAGCCGCTACAAAGGGTTCATTTGTTCAACGATTAATAGTCCTACGTGATCTGAGTTCAGACTGGAGTAATCCAGTTCGGTTTCCATGACCAACCTTTCCTAGTACGAAAGGATTGGAAAGGCAGGGCCAATACCCCAAGCACACCCTCTCTTTAAGTGATGAACCGAACTAAACCACCAAAAGACCACACCCTCTCCTCCTAGAAAAGGACTGCTAGTGTAGCAGAGCCTGGCAAATGCAAAAGACTTAAACCCTTTACCCAGAGGTTCAAATCCTCTCTCTAGCTCCCAATCGTGATCTGACCAAACATCCCTCCAGACTACCCCATTATATCACTAGCCTACATAATCCCCGTCCTAGTTGCTGTAACATTCCTTACATTAATTGAACAAAAAATCCTAAGCTATGTACAAGCCCGAAAAGGACCAAACACTGTTGGCCCCTTCGGACTACTACAACCTATAGCAGACGAAATTAAACTATTCATCAAAGAAGCTATCCGCCCCTCTACATCTTCACCACTTCTATTCATCACAACCCCAATTCTAGTCCTCCATTCTAGTCCTCCTCCTTGCACTAACAATCTAGACCCCCCTCCCATTCCACCTCATAGACCTAAACCTAGGCCTCCTCTTCCTCCTAGACGTATCCAGCCTAGCAGTCTACTCAATCCCATGATCAAGCTGAGTCTCAAACTCCAAATACACCCTACAAGCGGTAGCACAAACTATCTCATCTCCTACGAAGTAACATTAGCTATCATCCTCTTATCTGTAATCATATTAAGTACGGCTCAGACCACAGTAGAGCAACAAACAATGGCAGGCACATTGGCAGGTACAGTGAATCTTCATGCACCTACCACCACTCCTAACTGGGACCCTAATCGGGACCAGGAGAGGCAGGCTTTGAAACAGTATCAGAGGTGGATTTTATTCGGTATTAAGAATGTGGCCCCCAAAGGCAGTGAACTGGTCTAAGCTATATGAAATAAAGCAAGATATAAATGAATCAACCTCAGGATTTGTGGAAAGATTAAAAGAGGTGATGCATAAATATACTACTATTGATCCTGAATCAGAGGAAGGAAGGAGAGAATTAGGCCACTTAATAAAAGGTCAATCCATGGAAGGTATAAGGGAAAAGGTGCAAAAGCTTAAGGGGTAGGACAAATATGATTTGGGAAAAATAATTAAAGTGGCATGGGAGATCTATTGCAATAGACCACTATTGCCCTGGTGCAAGTTCCCTGAAATGATTCAAATGG
The DNA here is from genome assembly GCA_017639245.1 of Myiopsitta monachus. NCBI lineage: Eukaryota > Metazoa > Chordata > Aves > Psittaciformes > Psittacidae > Myiopsitta > Myiopsitta monachus. The sequence continues at coordinate 4,505,283 of CM029940.1, forward strand.
TGGTGGAAAGGGGTTTGAATCCCTGATTATTTATATATATATTAATATAATTAATGTAACTATTAATATAATACAATATTGTGAATTGTGGGTTATAGTGTGTCAGGTTTCAACTAGGAATTTGTTATTGTATATGTGGGGGCATAAGATAAGCTCCAGAGTAAAATTGGAATATTTAGGAAAAATCTGTTGGCTGTAATATCCACTCAGGAAAGCAGGAAAGGGGGGAGTGGCCTGGGAGGAGAAGAAAGATTACATGAACAGGTTTGTGAACAGACTTGTCACGGTTTAAGCCTAGCCCAGAACCACACAGCCACTTGCTCACTCCCCCCTTCTTCCACCACCCCCCCACTCCCCCCACCCCACCCCCCCCGCTCCTGGAGGGATGGGAAGGAGAATTGAAAGAATGTAAATCCCTAAATCCCACGGGTTGAGATAAGAACAGTCCAGTAACTAAGGTACTGTACAAAACCACTACTACCACCAATAATAATAATGATAAGGAAAATAACAAGGGGAGAGAATACAATTGCTCACTACCCACAGACCAAAACCCAGCCTGACCCGAGCAGCAATCTGGGCCTCCTGGGTAACTCTACCAAGTTTCTATACTGGGCATGATGTGCTGTGGTATGGAATACATCTTTGGCTAGCTTGGGTCACATATCCTGTCTCTGCTTCCTCCCGGTTTTCCGTGCCCCTTACAAGCTTACTTGAATAGGAGTAAAGTTTTTCTTCCAAACAGCCCTATGTGCTTGCAACACTGAAATATTTTGGTGCTTCTGGGCTCCAGTGTCCATACAGCCAGTGAGAGAAAAGCAAATCTATGGTATTTTGATGAAGTTGCAGTAGATACTTTTCCCTGGAGGAGCGTGTGGACGGCAGGACAAATTGGACCTGAAATGCGGCTCAATCTCAAGGCAGTACTTTTACTTAATGTAACTTTGGCTGCATTTCAGAAGTTGTCTGCAACTTAGACACCAGGAGCTTCTTGCTGGAAACAAGCTCTTCCTAAGTTTCTTATGAAGCACAGACAAAATCATGCGTAGAATTCATTTCCGGCAAGTAAAATGCATTTTTTTTTAAACTGAATTTTTATCTTTGCATTTTTGGTTGATGATAGGCTTTTCAGAGTCTGTTATCAATCCTTCACTTTTCTGTTTTTTTTTTTAATGTTAGTCCTCCTTTAAAATCCTGAAAACAACCTAGTCAGCAGTTATCCTAGCAGATTTGGCTAGCAATTCTTAAAAAAATATTCCTATGGTGCTTGGAGTATTGTTAATTTTAATTATTAGTAGTTACGAAGTGTCATGGTTTAAGCTGCAAATTTCACTTCTCCCTCCTTTCCCCCCCCCCCCCCCACTCCGATGGGGGGGAAATGGGGAGAAGAACCGAAAGAATGTAACTCCCACGGGTAGAGATAAGAACAGTCCAGTAACTGAGATATAATACAAATCACAACTGCTACCACCAATAATAATAATAATGACAAGGCAAATACAAGGGAAAAGGATAAAACCGCTCGCCTCCAGACAGAGTCGATAGAGAGAAAGAGAGAGAGAGAGAGAGAAAGCCACTTCAGGGTTCCTGCCCCAGTATTTTAAATCCTGGGCATGACATGCTGCGTCATGGAATAGCTCTTTGGTCAGTTTGTGTCAGGCACCCTGTCTCTGCCTCCTCGCGGCTCCCCCTCCTCCCCGGCATAGCACGAGACTCGGAAAAGCCGAACCCATGACAATCCACCCCTTATTCCATACCATTCATGTCATGCTCAGATCCCACATTTTCAATATATCATCACATACATATATATATATATATACATCCACACACACATACACAGATGGAGAGATATCATCCCTTAGTGCCCGGACCAATCCCTATAAAGCTGCTGAGTCCATCCAGTCCGTGATGTCAGGCTCCACCTTTTGTAACAGTCTTTCAGAGCAGGGGAGGCTGTGTGCAGTGTTGGATCGTTGCCTGTTGATGCTGATTGTTCCTTTACTGCAGAACTCGTCTGGTTTCATCAAAGTTCATTCTTTGTTGGGATGATGGTCTGAGGGCCAGTCGCAGATGACTTGAAGACATCTAGTTGATGGGCTATAAAAAAATTACATAGCAGGCAACAGCATGCAATTGAGTTCATTGGCTGTTTTCTCCTAAAATCAAATCTCCTGGAGGTACACATCGGACGTCCCCATCTTCCCGCATTACCCACCAAGTATATCCGGGTCCCTGAGCAAAAGCAATCCCACGAGTGGGTTTGCCTTTACCTGAAGCAGGAATAACCCAGACTGTCTTTCCCAGCAAATTCTTTATGTGCACCACAGGAACGTTGCCCCTCTCCACAGTATGTAGAAGTTCAAACTGGGCTGGACCAGCTCTGTTGGCAGATCCTCTGGTGTTGACCAACCAGGTGGCCTTCAGTAAATGTGTATCCCAATGTCTGAAAGTCCCACCACCCATTGCTCTCAGTGTAGTTTTTAGTAGCCCATTGTACTATTCGATTTTCCCAGAGGCTGATGCACGGTAGGGGATGTGATACACCCATTCAGTGCCATGCTCTTTGGCCCAAGTATCTATCAGGCTGTTCCGGAAATGAGTCCCATTGTCTGACTCAATTCTCTCTGGTGTGCCATGTCACCACAAAATCTGTTTCTCAAGACCCAGGATAGTGTTTCGGGCAGTGGCGTGGGGCACAGCGCACGTTTCCAACCATCCGGTGGTTGCTTCCACCATGGTAAGCACATGACGCTTGCCTTGGCGGATTGCTGGGAGTGTGATATAATCAATCTGCCAAGCCTCCCCATATTTGTACTTCAGCCATCGACCTCCAAACCAAAGAGGCTTTAACCGTTTAGCCTGCTTAATTGCAGCACATGTTTCACAGTCATGAATAACCCGGGCAATAGTATCCATTGTTAAGTCCACCCCTCGATCACGAGCCCATCTGTATGTTGCATCTCTGCCCTGATGGCCTGAAGTGTCGTGGGCCCACCGGGCCAAAAATAGTTCACCCTTATGTTGCCAATCTAAGTCCATCTGAGCCACTTCAATTTTAGCAGCTTGATCCACTTGTTGGTTGGTCTGGGGTTCCTCAGTTGCCCGACTCTTGGGTACGTGAGCACCTACGTGGCGTACTTTGACCACCAGGTTTTGCACTTGGGCAGCGATGTCTTGCCACAGTGCAGCAGCCCAGATGGGTTTCCCTCTGCGTTGCCAGTTGCTCTGCTTCCATTGCTGCAACCATCCCCACAGGGCATTCGCCACCATCCATGAGTCAGTATAGAGATAAAGTCCTGGCCACTTTTCTCGTTCCACAATGTCCAAGGCCAGCTGGATGGCTTTCACTTCTGCAAACTGACTCGATTCACCCTCCCCTTCAGCAGTTTCTGCAATTTGTCGTTGGGGACTCCATACTGCTGCCTTCCGTCTACGGTGCTTTCCCACAATGCGACAAGACCCATCAGTAAATAAGGCATATTGCTTTTCACTTTCTGACAGTTCATTATATGGTGGGGCCTCTTCAGCACGCATCACTCCTTCCTCCTCTGGTGACCTTCCAAAATCTTTACCCTCTGGCCAGTCCATGATGACTTCTAGAATTCCCGGATGACTGGGAATTTTGAGCTATTTGAGCTCGTTGTGTAAATAATGCGGCCCACTTATTCCATGTAGCATCAGTTGCATGATGTGTAGAGGAGACCCTACCTTTGAACATCCAGCCCAGCACGGGCAACCGGGGTGCCAGGAGGAGCTGTGCTTCAGTGCCAATCACTTCCTTCATAGGCTGCCAATATCTCTTTTTCAGTTGGGGTAAAAAAAAAAACCCCATGACACGAAGCTAATAAATTGCAAAAATACAAAAATCTATTCCTACCATATTGCTGGGTTTCATTCAGACACAGATAATTATAACTAACAGTAATTAAAAATTAAAAGTGCTGTAGGCATATACGCATCATGCTGTCTGCCTGAATGTTCTTTATGGACTGCAAAACTGCAAGTTTTCTCTCTAATCTCTTGTCGCAGTAGTGAAGAGTTTTACTTATTAGGTCTTTGGTTTTCAATACATATGCTTAAATTCAGGGGCGGAGGAATATATGGCTGTTTAAAAATTTGGGTTTAGGAAGAGGCTCTGATAAGGTCCAAAGCTAAGACATGCTATCGTACACTATGTGGGCCTGTTTCCGGTCTCTTGAGGTTCTCTGTGGGTGATGTTGGAGGTTTCAGAGGCCTGACGTGCACAGAGGTTTTTGCTACATGTGAGGGCTGTTCATGCTCATGTACTTCTGCATGATTTGTCAGCACCTTCTTCCACAGCACAGAACAAGGTGGTATTTCCTGCATGTGTGAATGCTGTTGGAACAGCTGTGTCATCCAGACTGCATGGCCTTTTTGTGTGGCCACTTCTGCTGAAATACAACATGGTGCAGAAATCTCGAATTGCTCTGTTTGACGTAGTGACAAAGTGTAGCTTTTTTATTTTCTTTTGGGAAGTTGATTCTGATCAATATATTGCTGCATCATTATCATCCCTGAGGTCTCTTCAGTGAGACACAGAAAGATCTCTCAAGTCTGCAAAGAGTCGTCTGAGATGAAGCTTGGAAATATCTGGCACTGGAGTAGTATGTCCTATAACAAAAAACCCTCCTTCATTTCTTACATCATTAACACTGTTCTGTGGTTGACCCTGACTAACAAAGTGTTCACAACTTCACATCGTTGACATGCAGAAAACCCAGCAGCAATGCAGAGCAGGGGAAAAAGAAGGGAGCCAGGTGAAAGCCGTAATTTCAGTCATTAATGCACTTAAGTGCACCCAAGTGTCAACATGTGCAATCAAGTGTAAGGAGGCATGTCATTCCATGTGTGGCAGCACTGGCACACAGAAGGGGCTTCCTACATCAGAGACAGCACTTGGATCCAGTGCTCAGGCTGCCCAGCTAAACGTGTTATTGCCTGTCTTCTACGCCCTAGGGCAAGGGTCCAACCAACTTTTGTGTAGGCACCATGCCATCCCAATAGATGGGCAGGATGGTAAGCCTCCAAGAGACAATGTATATGCATCAATTGTGTTTATTGACAGCACAATTCCTGGCTAGAAATGTCCAAATGTCTATTTATTCTGAGATAAGATGCTTTTAGTTAATAGATATGGAAATGCAGCCTGGCTTTGAACTAATTACTATAGAGTTACTTTTACTGTTACCTGTATATTTTATAGCCAGGCTGTGTTAACTTTATCGAGCGCTTGTATTCATGTAACTATTATTTGCACATGCTTTTGCAGGCAGTATTTATCACCGGCAATCCATAAGAACCTGTATCTGTTGCCTCAATAAACTCAATCAATAAACCACACTGTTTCGATAGCCAATAGCCACTATCGGTAAATCAGGACCAGTAGAAGTTCGATATAACTGAACGCGGTCAGATTAATCGGTAAATCCGGACCAGTAGAGGTTTGATATAAGCAGACGCGGTCAGATTGGTAGTTGTAGCTGATTGGACTGGGCAGTGTGGTGCACTATCGGTAAATCTGGACCAGTGGAGGTTCGATATAAGCGAACGAGGTCGGATTAATCGGTAAATCTGGACCAGTAGAGGTTCAATATAAGCGAACGCGGTCAGACTGGTAGTTGCATATTGGAGCCATTCCCTGTCCCTCTAATAAGATAAGGGTGTTTATTTTCTCCCCCTTTTAACGCAACATCAATTAACACTTGTTAGTGTTCTTGAAAGATGTACTTTAGAGACCCTCTGAATATACAATTTGGTATTCATAAAGATCCAGACATATTATATGTAAATAAACAAAGCAGGAATGTTTTACTTCCCAATTCATTAATGCACTCCCATCTTATTGGAAGCTGAGCACATGTCGTGGTTTAAGCCCAGCTGGTAACTCAGAATCACGCAGCTGCTCGCTCACTCCTCCTGTTCTTCCCTCCCCCCTGCTCCCAGAGGGATAGGGAGGAGAATTGAAAGAATGTAAATCCCATGGGTTGAGATAAGAACAGTCCAGTAACTAAGGTATAATACAAACCCACTACTGCTACCACCAATAATAATGATAAGGGAAATAACAAGGGAAGAGAATATAAAACTAAAAGGGGAAAAGGAAAAGAAAACAAAAAATCTCGCAAGTGATGCCCAATACAACTGCTCACTACCCGCCAACTGATACCCAGCCTGACCCGAGCAGCGATCTGGGCCTTCCGGGTGAAACTGCCCCCCAGTTTATATACTGGGCACGATGTGCTGTGGTATGGAGTACCCCTTTGGTTAGTTTGGGTCAGGTGTCCTGTCTCTGCTTCCTCCCTGTTTCCCATGCCCCTCCTCACTGACAGAGCATGAGACTGAAAAGTCCTTGATCAGAGTAAGCATTACTTGGCAACAACTAAAAACATCGGTGTGTTATCAGCACTGTTCTCAGGCTAAAGTTGAAAACACAGCACTGCACCAGCTACTAAGGAGCTGGAGAAGAAATTAGAAATGAATTTTCTTTCAGGAAGATCAGATTGCACTATCTGGTCTGGCAATAACAATTACTTAATGGCATTTAGAGAGAAATTAAGGATGAGAAATGCAGGTTGGCATTTCAGCAGTACCAGTCAGTAACATTGCATCAGAGCCCACAGGGGAGATAAGAAAAAGTTTAGGGATGGAAAATTAATTTTGTTATGTCAACAATTAACAAACACCTTCTCTTCATTCTTTACCACGCTGTCACAAGTTACCACTGTGATAGTATTTAGCAGCTCCTCAGGTGAATTAAACAGAACTTTTAAATTCATATTTATGGAGTAACATGCACATGTTGGTGTTTTGCTGAACAATGAATGATAGAAAGAGGTTCAAACTGACCAGGGAAGGAGAAAATGAGCTCTTGAATGTGTGGTAGCAAGAATATTCTGTGTGACTTCTCTGCAGATCTCTGTGGGGTTTATAGCTGTGAATGAATTAAGCTCACCAGTGCTTTTTCTGAGGTAATTTTTTCCTGCTTTACAAATTTGGAAAGGCAGAGGTTGAATGGTATAGCCAGATCCTTGCAGGAAAATTTTGGAGGAGCCAAATGTAGAGCCCTGGAAGACTCAAGCCTTTTATTCATAAGTCATTCATATGTTCACAAGGTGAAATTCCTGTCCCCATAGGAAGGTGGTAAGAAGCCCCATTTCCCACTTCTCTGCGTAGAGCCACAGAGCAAAGGGGCTGTAAGCTGTAGGTCTGTGAGCATGGCCATTGACATAGCTGACTGTGTGGTGAAAGCAGATCTGGGTACCATTGCTTGTCCTTACCAGGCTTGGTAGCACATGCCTTTCTAAGCAGGACATTGTCCTTAAATTAGAAACAGAACATTTTTATAATATGTAGGCAAATTAAAAAAAAAAAAAAAAGAAATTATCTCCGAAAAGTCTTGTCATAATTATTATTTGCTGGTGGGAAAAAATCTCTAATACAGCCCCTTTGATTTTCTTCTGCTGTGGAACGTCATTTGGGGTCTGAGCACTTAGTTCTAATTCGTCCTGCGAGTGTCACTAGCATCCAAAGGAACTGACTTCATTTTTCAAAGGAAGAGGGATGCTGTACTGGAAATGGCAGAGCATAAGCATTATTTAAGGAAAATAGTGGAGCTTGATCAGCCTCCATTTTAAAAAGCTCATGAAGGGTAGTGTACACCATCCTTTCAGAAGTTCAGTCTCTTCATTTGCTTGCTGCTAGAGCAAGATGGGGATGCTTGTCCAGACATAACAGTATATGCATGAGTGTTTTCACAAGAAATCTTGATCATTAAATATAATAGGTCTCAGCTGCATTTTTGATCACTGAGGCATGCACACAGTTCATCACAGCAAATTAGGTATGTCTTTGTAATTTATCTTTGTGAAATTTGTTGTCACTTTTAGAAAGCTGAAACTTATATTGCATGTGCTGCAGAAGCTATTTCAGATAAAATATTCTGTGTTTATTGTTGGAGATCAAGGATTCACTAATAACAAAAGCAGTGTATGTTTCTGCTCCTGCATCTTTCAGAACCAGCAATAGTATCAACAGAGATCCTCAGCCACATTCATTATTTATATATTTTAGTGAATTTCTTGTCTGCAGTAAAAGAGAGAGAAGCTTCAACATCAGACTGTGCCAAATTCTATCCTGCAGCCCATTCAGGAAACCTGAGGCAGCAGTCATTACACAGCCCGTTGATTCGGAGAAATCTCCAGGAACTCGCTAGCAAAGTTTAAGTTGACAAGCAGGTATTCTTTATTGCGGTGCTGGGAGACATGGGGGAATAGCTCCTTCTAGTGTGTCTCCGAATTGCTAAACAAGATGTCCTAATATAGTCACTAAGCATACATACTCATTACCTACATACATGCATATTCATGAGGCTACTTATGTATTACATCGTTCTTCTAGACAGTTTCCCCGTATGCGTACAAAAATGTGTTGGTGGTCTTTGGGGGTCGTTTACTTCTTCCAACAATCTTCATCACTTCTGGCAGTCTTTGAAGCACATGCAGTAGATAATGCTTACACCAGCTTAATTGGTTCGGTAACACTGCAGACATAATCATCCTGTCCTTCTACTTATCAGTTAGTTTAGCTGCAGCCCATCCTGGACATCTGCTAGTTTCAGATTATCTACACGTCCTGTTTTTCTATCCTATGTTTTTACACTTATTTTTGTACTAAGGTCATAAGGACCTAAAACTACGTCAACTACAATGGTTTATCTTATACAAGGATTCTCATTATGTTCTCTAACTGCACTCTGACTATATATTTTTTTTTTCTGTGAAACATGTACCTCAGTTATTTTCCATTACTACTGTTACAAAGCCATCAAACTTAATGTTAGTTAGAACTGATTCTACTTATTTACAAAGGTTTGTATTTCATTTTGTGCCTCCTTGTCTCACCATTTATCTGACTGGAGTTTTGTCCTCTGCATTGTTGAAATGTTGCTTGTTCTTTAAAAGCTTAGTTTGACCTTTGGGAAGAAAAGGCATTTGCTATTTTAAATTTTTACTTTTATTATTTTGGGGCTTTTTTTCTTTTTTTTTTTTTAGAGAGAACCCAAACCATTTGATGGAAATTGGCATTCAAAACCAGCAGTTATTGAAAAGTATTTACTTTATTACTAGAAGAGCACAGGTGCTAGTGGGCTTAAAAATTAGCATTCCAGTGGACTCGTCACTTTCAGTCACTAGTTAGTCTGTGAACAGATGGATATTGTAGCTGTTAATGTGAATTTATACCCTGGATTTTTACATTTGCCTTAAGAGCACTGCTATCTTAGCTGCTGACTAAAAGGGTTTGGAGACCTATTATTTTATTTGTTTAATTTTTCTGAAAGAAGATATGGTTGTTTCTGATTGCAGAGATTTACATCATAGAAAGAGACTCACTTTTCAGAAATGTGAATGGTGTATAGGTACTGTGTAAGGAATATGTTATAAAAGAAACCCCCAGTACAGTTGCTGCAGAAAAAGCATCTCAGCCTATACCTAGATAAACCCCCATGGACTGAGAAAATAATTTTCAATAACCAGATATTTTTAACTCTGTGTATGAAGGTAGTAATCATAGTCATCTGAATTTGCATATAGGGTCTGCCACAGTCTAATTGCTTGTCTCTTCCCCCCTCCCTCAAAATTTAAGGCTACTGGTTAACAGAGCAATGCATTAAGCACTCCATCTTCAAAACAGAAAGAAATACTGCCCTAGCTTCTACCATGTGGCATATTTAGGTTTTGGGAATTTCATTTAAATCTGAAATTTATGCCCAGAAGAAATAAATTATTAGATTATAAAAGCAGCTGGGGAGGGAGTAAATATAGTCTCTTTTGTCCTCTATATCATTTCCCCAGGAAGATAATAAATGCATGGCAAGCATCTTGTGTTTCCTCAGTTGTACAAATGTTGTGTGTGTGTTGTATTTTAGATGTGAAGCCTAAATTCCAGACAGGAAATCCTGGAGTAATACTGTACATCTGTTGCCTACTGCTGTGGTGCTGGTGGAGCGCCCATCATTTTTAGCATTAGAATTTAAAAAATAGTTTCATGAAGGAATTTAGAAGGCCTTGGGTGTACCTCTGATTTGCAGATTTAGTGTGTAATCCTAAGGTTTATCTCCTCAGCTAACGAAAGGCAGCAGGAGCAGCGGGTCCAGCCCTGGCTGCTGGAGTGAGCTGAGGACAGAGATCCTGCCCTGTGGCTTGATCCCAAGGGCCAGTTTTCCCAGGGTGATTTTAAAGAGCATGAGAGAGACTCCTGCCTTACCTGTTCTCATTGCTCTGCGAGGTCAGATATATGGAGCAAGCATAATGAGTAAAGAAAAAGTGTGGCCTAATAAGAACAAAAGGAGAAGGAGTAGTTAGAAAGTCAGTTGGTAACTTGCCTTTCTGGACTGGGCTTGTATATACAGCTGTCATTGCCTGCACCTCTATGCTCTTTTGTTGGGAAGTTTGTCAGCATTTTCAGCCCAGCCTACTTTCAAGGACCCCAAAACAGCCCTGGAACAACATTACTTTTCACTCTTTCTGAAGTTGCTTTCAGAGAAGTATATTCAATCATATACTAATTTTTGTGTAATTAATACTCTAGCATCGTGTTTTGAGAGTAGTTTTATACCTCCCTTTGACCAGAGGGGAAAGGAGAAAGGTAAAATAATTTAGAATACAGCTTGTTTCCAGATTGTGCCTGTTCTGCGGTTTCTGCTGACATTAAATAAAAATGGGGTTGGAATGTTTCATGCATGGTCTGGGTGTGCATGTGCAGTGACCCAACATGTGCAGTAACTGCCAATGGGCGCATTGCTAATGCTTTCTTCTTTCTTCAGGTTTCATGTTAATAGAATAACTTACAAGATAGGATACTGTGTATACTTAATGAGGTGATGGGGTTTTGTTGGTAAAATCTAGATGATAGAGATATGACCATATGCGCTGATGGGGTCAGTGTAGAGACAGTTACTGGCTTTGTGTAAGGTCAGCTGGGGTTCAGCGAGGCTCCATCACCCCAACTCCATGAGCCATCCCAGATTTGGCGGCAACAGCAGTACTGAACACATCAACTCAGCTGTGCTTGAGCTGATTCTTGCAGAATATCTTGCGTTTCTTCTGTGCCATGTCCTGTGCAGGCGTGTCCTGGGTTCAGCAGTCACAGTCATTTTTCTCCTTCTTAGTAGCTGGTGCAGTGCTGTGGTTTTGACTTTCAGCCTGGGAACAGCACTGATAACACCAGTGTTTTTAGTTGTTGCTAAGTAATGTTTACTCTGACCAAGCACTTTCTGAGTCACATGCTCTGCCAAGGAGGAAGGGAAGCCGGGAGTAAGCAGAGACAGGACACCTGACCCAATCTAGCCAAAGGGGTATTCCATACCACAGCATGTCATTCCCAGTATATAAACTGGGGGGAGTTACCCAGAAGGGCTAGATTGCAGCTCGGGTCGTGATGGGTGTCTGTTGGCGGGTGGTGAGCAGTTGTATTATCTTCCCTTGCTATTTCCCATATCATTATTATTATTGATGGTAGCAGTAGTGGTTTTGTGTTATACCTTAGTTACTCGACTGTTCTTATCTCAGTCCATGGGAGTTACATTCTCTCGATTCTCCTCCCCATCCCTCTGGGAAGAGGGGGCAGGAGTGAGCGACTGCGTGGTTCTGGGTTGCCAGCTGGGCTTAAACCATGACAGTTCTTTGTGGTGCACGTGGGGCATGAAGGGTTGAGATAACAACAGATCTGACCGGAGTGGGTGTAATCGTATTTTTGATAAGTATTTATTGTTTTGGATTACTAGCCAGTCGTCGCAATGTTGATTTATTGGCTCTCAAACTTGTTGCTCTTGATCTCGGAGTTTCAGCATGTTGTACCTTGCTTACAGCCATTCAGAACAGGGCATTTGCCGAGGTGAAAGCCATCCAGCTGGCCCTGAACATTGCTGAATGAGAATAGTGGCCAGTACTTCATCTCTGCACTGACTCATGGATTGTGGCAAATGCCCTGTGGGGTGGGTTGTAGCAAAGGAAACAGAGCAACCAGCAATGCAGGTGTAAACCCATCTGGGCTGCTGCACTGTGGCAAGATATCACTGCCCGGGTGCAGAACCTGGTGGTGAAGGTAGGCCATGTAGATGCTCACTGATGGACAGGGGTAGAGCAGCAGATGTCATCTACCTGGACTTGTGCAGAGCATTTGACACTGTCCAACAAGACATCCTTGTCTCTAAATTGGAGAGGCATCAATTTGATATGTGGATCACTCGGTGGAGAAAGAACTGGCTGGACGGCCACACGCAAAGAGTCGTGCAAAATGGTTCAGTGTCCAGATGGAGACCAGTAACGAGTGGTGTCCCTCAGGGATCGGTGTTGGAAACGGTCTTGTTCAACATCTTTGTCAGTGACATGGACAGTGGGATTGAGTGCGCCCTCAGCAAGTTTGCCGATGACACCAAGCTGTGTGGTTCGGTTGATACATTGGAGGGAAGGAATGCCATCCAGAGGGACCTTGACACACTTGTGAGGTGGGCGGATGCCAACCTGATGAAGATTAACCATGACAATTGCAAGGTCCTACACCTGGGTCAGAGCAATCCCAGGCACAGTTCCAGGTTGGGCAGGGAAAAGATTCAGAGTAGCCCTGCAGAGAAGGACTTAGGGGTGTTGGTCAATGAAAAAATCAACATGAGCCAGCAGTGTGCACTCGCAGCCCAGAAAGCCAGCCGTATCCTGGGCTGCATCAAAAGGAGTGTGACCAGCAGGTCGAGAGAGGCGATCCTGCTCCTCTACTCTGCTCTCGTGAGACCTCACTTGGAGTATTGTGTGCAGTTCTGGTGTCCTCAACATAAAAAGGACATGGAACTGTTGGAACAAGTCCAGAGGAGGGCCACAAGGATGACCAGGGGACTGGAGCACCTCCCGCATGAAGACAGGCTGAGAAAGTTGGGGCTGTTCAGCCTGGAGAAGAGAAGGCTGCGTGGAGACCTCATAGCAGCCTTCCAATATCTGAAGGGGGCCTATAGGGATGCTGGGGAGGGACTCTTCATGAGGGACTGTGGTGATAGGACAAGGGGCAATGGGTTAAAACTTAGATGGGGAGGTTTAGATTGGATATGAGGAAGAAATCCTTTACTGTGAGGGTGGTGAGGCACTGGAATGGGTTGCCCAGGGAAGTTGTGAATGCTCCAATGCAGTGTTCAAGGCCGGGTTGGACAGAGCCTTGGGTGGCATGGTTTAGTGGGAGGTGTCCCTGCCCATGTCAGGGGGGTTGGAACTAGATGATCTTAAGGTCCTTTCCAACCCTAACTATTCTATGATTCTATGATTCTAAGACCCATGTGTACCTCAAGGAGATTTGATTTTTGGGGAAAACAGCCATTGTTATCAACTGTATGCTGTTGCTTGCTATGGAGCACTTTTATAGCCCGATAGCTAGATGTCTTCAGATCACCAGCAGCTGGCCCTGACTTCCCTCCGACCATCATTCCAACAAAGAATGAACTTTGATGAAGCCAGATGATCTCAGCAGTGGCCAGACAGTTTCCGTAGTGTCATCAGTAGGCAACAGTCCAACACCGCATCTCCTGCTCTGATAGACTGTTACGACAGATGGAGCCTGACGTCATGGACCACATGAACTGAGCAGCATTATAGGGATTGGTCCATGCACTAAGGAATGATATTTCTCTTTGTTTATTTGTGGATGCATATATATATATGAGACAAAGTGTGATGGTATATTGAAAAATGTGTGATCTGAGCATGATGTGAATGGTATGGAATAAGGGGTGTATACTGTCCTGGGTTCAGCAGTCACAGTCATTTTTCTCCTTCTTAGTAGCTGGTGCAGTGCTGTGGTTTTGACTTTCAGCCTGGGAACAGCACTGATAACACCGAAGTTTTTAGTTGTTGCTAAGTAATGTTTACTCCGACCAAGCACTTTTCTGAGTCTCATGCTCTGCCAGGGAGGAGGGGAAGCCCGGAGGAAGCAGAGACAGGACACCTGACCCAATCTAGCCAAAGAGGCATTCCATACCGCAGCACGTCATGCCTTGTATATGCACTGGGGGCAGTAACCTGGAAGGGCTAGATCACTGCTCGGGTCGTGATGGGTGTCTGTTGGCGGGTGGTGAGCAGTTGTATTCTCTTCCCTTGTTATTTCCCTTATATTATTACTTCTGGTGTTAGCAGTAGTGGTTTTGTGTTATACCTTAGTTACTGGACTGTTCTTATCTCAGCCTGTGGGAGTTACAGTCTTTCCATTCTCCTCCCCATCCCTCTGGGATCGGGGGATGGAATGGGGAGGAGTGAGTGAGGGGCTGCGTTGTTCTGGGTTGCCGGCTGGGCTTAAACCACTACATATTCCCATGGATATGATCGCTCAGTGAAGCTTTTGTCTGTACATTTTGATTGGTGACTGTTAAAGGTACTATATAAAGTGTTTCCTTTTTGCTCTAAGTATTTTTTGAGAAAAAGAGTGTGAGGGGATGCTGTCATGATCCTATAATAAAGGCCTGATCAGAAAATCATTTATTGTTTATTGAAGATTCACAAAGAGTTCCATAATGATGATGCCAACGCTCACAGAAATGAATCGTTAACTGGCTTCTGCAGTGTGATTTTCCTGATATCAAGGATGGATTAATGAGTTATGCTTCAGATAGATAGGCTTCAAATAAACAAATCATGGTTTGAGAGAAATACCTTAGAAGGAAAATAGTTTTCCTCTTGCATATGATTTTGAAATATCGATTCCCTGAGTAGGACTGTGCCTGCAGGTCCACCTCCCCATAAAACCACGGGCTGACCACGCCAAGGTTAAGTCACCAAGTGTTGTCTGCAGAGTGGCATGCTGGGATCCTGCAAGCTTTTTTCTGCTCTCAGGATCAGCAACAGTTCTGGAATCCAGTCAGGGAAAAACAGTGGGGCTGAGGGAGGAATGGAGGAATTCTAAAAATATTCTGGTTTTATGCACTTCTGACAACAGTAATTAAATGTGTCCCTCTTCCTCTACATTTAGGAAATGTAAAGTTCTTCCCTCAGCTTATTTTGATCTCGCACATGGCATATTGTGGACTACAAGTCACAAGGACTCTGGTAAATTTGCATTTCTGAGTGAAATTTTCAGGAGCGTGTAGTCTCTCAGGACAGGTATTATCAGCTCCCTGGTTTCATTGGGTGCCTCAGTGAATCATGGTGTGTTTATGGCTAGTTTCTCTAACAGAAGACTCCAATTATCTCTTAATAATGTATTCTCCTGTGTTTTTTGTTTACAAAGTGCCATGGTAAAGAGATTTTCCCAAAAGCTTCAGTTTGCATTTATGCTTCAGCATTTTACCCAGTTTTTTTTTGAAGAAGCATGTAGACATTTTGGTGAGGCATTTAATGGAATACAAGAGGGTCTTCCAGGCTTAGGCTTGCATTTGAGGTTCACTTGTAACAGGCTCACCTTGATTTATTCTGCGTTTTTAGAGAAGAATAAAAAGAGAAGGCAGGTCTAGAGGACTGATGATACAGAATTATTAGTCTCAAATGGAAAGGGGAAAGCATGTTAAGGGAGTTGTCAAAGTCTGATTAGGACTAAACCTGAATTAGAAGAGGAATTAAATTCATAAGTCATCTTAAAAATCCTTAGATGGTGTGGGAAAAGGCTGGTGGTATGAAAAATAACTGTATGAAAAGGTAATTTTCCAAACCCAGAATAACACAGAAATGCCTATCAAAATTCAAGGATACATTAATTTTAACAGAAGCAGTGTAAGTATAGAGATAGAACTGTGTAAGTATATAGCTGGGCCAATGCATCATGGCAGCAGAGCCCACAGGCCCTGAGATGCAAAACAAAGGGAGGCAGCAGGGCAGGGGGTGCTTCTGGGTCTGCCTGGGCTTTACAGACCAGCACCTGGGCACTTGCCTTTCAGTATAGAAACAGGCCAGCCACAGAAAAAGATTTATTTAAAAAAAAAAAAAAAATGGAAACAGCATTTAATGGGTCACGTGTGAAGTGGCTTCTTTCCCTGTAAATATTTTACAAGTTCTGAATCTTCCCATTGAAGAAGTTCTCAGGGTGTCCCCCTGGGTGAGCACACACCAAGGGGGTCTGCTCAATGACCAGCAGGTCCAGAAATCCCAGGGTACCAGGACCAGCCCTGTCCTGGCACAGACGAGTGTTTCTGTATCCCAGTCTTAGTGAAAGGTGCATTTGGTCCCAGAGTAATCAAGTATGTGCAAGTGTCAGAATAACTAAGGTGAAGATATTTTCATTGGAAGCAGGTAACTTCACTTTTCAGCTGGTGCAAATCTCCAGGTGTATTTTCTTAGACAACTGAAGTTTTTTTTATTTTTTTCCTGGTTCAATAACTTGTAAAGGA
This sequence comes from Myiopsitta monachus, assembly GCA_017639245.1. Classification (NCBI taxonomy): domain Eukaryota; kingdom Metazoa; phylum Chordata; class Aves; order Psittaciformes; family Psittacidae; genus Myiopsitta; species Myiopsitta monachus. Next base: position 4,521,658 of record CM029940.1, read on the forward strand.
CGGCTTCCTAACTTCATTCTCAAAGTGTGCTGACATGGGGACTGACTGACACATGGCAACTTATCAGATTCTCAGAGATGAAGGAAGCAGTAACACAGGTAGCTGTTTCCTTCCACAAAGGATGTGTGCCCTTTCGTTTGCCTCTCCCTCTGTTTCAAGGAATTCTTCACACAAAGAAGGGAAATGTGAACCTGTCTTGCCTGACTTTTTTTTTTTATTGAGTACCATCATAACTTGGAGTTCACTTGTTACAAGCATTTTATGTAGTGGGTGGAATACCAGGGGAAAGGAAAGAAGTAATACTGTATTTCCTGAAAAACTATGATCTAAACATATAAATGTCACTGGGTAAGAGTTACCTAAAACAACTGGAAGGGCAATTAACACCTGGTTTTATGGGAAACATTGGTTACCACCATCAGTTTTAATGAAGCATATTAACTAAATTGTGCTCTGAGTATTCATTCAGCCCTGCTTATGGCACACTCCTGAGTATATTTACTGTTTGTCAGAAGTGCAAACTAGTGAACATGAGGCTTTAAGACAGGCCATCTGTTAGTCTTAGACCCTTGGCTAATTGTCAAACACTTCTAAAAATAAGCGCATACAACCTGCAAGGGGATGCAAAGGTGATATTTCTGATAGCAAAGGGAAAGTAGCAACCAAGAGAGAATATAAAACTAAAAAGGGGAAAGGAAAAGAAAACAATAAACACAAGTTTAATACAATAATATAAAATTATAATATAATTATAATATAAAATTATAATGAATAATAACAAATAACACAAGTTTTTTCATGTGCCTTAGCACATGGAAGACAACAAAGTGCTTGGTGACAGCCAGCATGGCTTCACTAAGGGGAAATCCTGCCAGACCAATTTGGTAACCTTCTATGATGGGGCTACGGAACTGGTGGACACGGGTAGAGCAGCAGATGTCATATACCTGGACTAGTGCAAAGTGTTTGACACTCTCCCACACGACATCCTTGTCTCTAAGTTGGAGAGACATCAATTTGATATGTGGATCATTCGGTGGAGAAAGAACTGGCTGGATGGCCACACACAAAGAGTCGTGCAAAATGGTTCAATGTCCAGATGGAGACCACTAGCGAGTGGTATCCCTCAGGGATCGGTGTTGGGAACGGTCTTGTTCAACATCTTTGTCAGTGACATGGACAGTGGGATTGAGTGCGCCCTCAGCAAGTTTGCCGATGACACCAAGCTGTGTGGTTCGGTTGATACATTGGAGGGAAGGAATGCCATCCAGAGGGACCTTGACACACTTGTGAGGTGGGCGGATGCCAACCTGATGAAGTTTAACCATGACAATTGCAAGGTCCTACACCTGGGTCAGAGCAATCCCAGGCACAGCTACAGGTTGGGCAGGGAAGAGATTGAGAGCAGCCCTGCGGAGATGGACTTAGGGGTGTTGGTCAATGAAAAAATCAACATGAGCCAGCAGTGTGCACTCGCAGCCCAGAAAGCCAGCCGTATCCTGGGCTGCATCAAAAGGAGTGTGACCAGCAGGTCGAGGGAGGTGATCCTGCTCCTCTACTCTGCTCTCGTGAGACCTCACTTGGAGTATTGTGTGCAGTTCTGGTGTCCTCAACATTAAAAGGACATGGAACTGTTGGAACAAGTCCAGAGGAGGGCCACAAGGATGACCAGGGGACTGGAGCACCTCCCACATGAAGACAGGCTGAGAAAGTTGGGGCTGTTCAGCCTGGAGAAGAGAAGGCTGCGTGGAGACCTCATAGCAGCCTTCCAGCATCTGAAGGGGGCCTATAGGGATGCTGGGGAGGGACTCTTCATGAGGGACTGTGGTGATAGGACAAGGGGCAATGGGTTAAAACTTAGATGGGGAGGTTTAGATTGGATATGAGGAAGAAATCCTTTACTGTGAGGGTGGTGAGGCACTGGAATGGGTTGCCCAGGGAAGTTGTGAATGCTCCAATGCAGTGTTCAAGGCCGGGTTGGACAGAGCCTTGGGTGGCATGGTTTAGTGGGAGGTGTCCCTGCCCATGTCAGGGGGGTTGGAACTAGATGATCTTAAGGTCCTTTCCAACCCTAACTATTCTATGATTCTATAAGTGATGCCCAATACAATTGCTCACCACCCGCCAACCGATACCCATCCTGACCCGAGCAGCGATCTGGGCCTTCTGGGTGACTCCCCCCAGTTTATATACTAGGCACGATGTGCTGTGGTATGAAATACCCCTTTAGCTAGTTTGGGTCAGGTGTCCTATCTCTGCTTCCTTGGGGCTTCCCCTCGTTACTGGCAGAGCATGAGCCTGAAAAGTCCTTGATCAGAGTAAGCATTACTTGGCAACAACTAAAAACATCGGTGTGTTATCAGCACTGTTCTCTGACTAAAGTTGACAACGCAGCACTGCACCAGCTATTTGAAAGGAGATAAATAACTTTTGCAGCTGAACCCAGGACAAGAGCATAATCTCCAGTGGCTAAAACAAGGGTCATTGTGTCCTCTGCCTAAAGTAATTCATTTATAAAGTCAAGGCATAAAGATTTTCTTCTTTAATCATTGCTCTTAGAGGGAAATAGTGCCTCTGCACAAGCATGTCTGTGCTTATGGATATATCATGAGGAATAATGGCTGAGAGATTTTTGGACCTGTTTGAGTTCAAGAGATACAAAACATTGTTTGAAAAAAGAATGCTGCAGATGGCATTTCATAAAAATTTAGACACTCTAACTTCGGTTTGTAGCAATTTTGAAGTCTTGTTTTGTCTTTATGTATGTTCAAATGTGAGACTTGAACCTTTACTTCAAGTCAGTGACTGAAACTGAGATTTAGCGTTTGGTGAGCTGTGTGTGTTGATAGTCAGTGGAGGGATCTTCTCTTGTTCCCCCCACTGCCCACCTGTAAGGGGCAAAGGAGAGAGAACAGGGAGGAGGGGACACAGCCCCAAGGAGTCCCCAGCTAAGACCCTGATCCCTGGTCTTGGTGCCAGACAGTACCTGAAGGGGTGGGAGAAACCTACACAGGGAGGTGGGGAAAGGCAGGGAGAGAAACTACATGGGCTCTCTCCTGGGTCTGGAGGACCCCCTGAATGTTGGGAGAAATACAGTGATTAATAGGTCACCCGATGGCTCATCACCAGTTAAGTTTCATGTTGGTTGCTTGTTGTGTGAATCTGTTATCTCCATAATTTCTGTGAAATGATTTGAGGAATGGTTTCTGTTCATTTTGATCTGGAAGGGGAGAGGCTTTATAGCCTTTCATCAGAGTCCCAGTCTTCGTGTAACACTGCAGAAGGTTTATGAATTTCACTTGAGGGTGGTGTCCCATTTCTTAACCTCTGTATAACATGCTCACACACACAGACAGGATACTTCTAAACGGCTGGTACAAAATATCTAAATACATAACAGATGCAGAGTGGCACTATAGACTGGATGTATTATGGCCCCAAACTATTATCACTCCCTTCGCAGTTGCATTTTATTTTTTCACCTGATCCTGTGTAGTACACCTGTGACTTGCTGGCAGTGAATGCTGCTGCAATGTGGGAGACTCCCAGCTTGACTGCCTGGCTTGTAGCTTTGCTCCATCATGTGCTGCTTTTTTGTGTGTTTTTTTCTCTTGATCTTTATATAGCTTGTAAGAGTTCTTTGAACTGCTCTAAGTGATCATCTTTCAAGCTTGATGCTTTCCTTCTTGACACATTGCTCTGAAAATGAAGATTGTCATGCCAGTGTTTTCACAATAATCTACATAGAAAAACATAAAAATATTAATTGTAGATGTCCTGCACAAATGGCTTGATCCATATCTGGAGGGCAGGCAGGGGGTATCCCCAGGGGAGGATCTAGAGAGCAATCAGTATCTACACAGACAATAATCAACCATTCTTTGAAATCTTTTTATTTCCTAAAACCCGTTGCTCAGTTCCATGGTCACAGACACTTCCACAAATGTTTAATTTGGGGATTATGCACCCAGTAGAAAATTCCGCTTAAACACTGTGACAGCCCCTAGGCTCAGGGTAGTTGCATTTTTCCCACTGACACGGCTAATAGAATTGCTATCCATTTTTAATAATTATTAAGAAAAGAAGAAATTTTCTAACCTTATCTTATAAATAAGATTTGACTTACTTGATCTTGACAGGTGACTTAGTGCTGCTGTGGAGTCTTCCAGCTGCAGTAATGTCTCAGAATGATGTGTTCAGTAGGGTATCAGCTGTGAGCCATGCATGAACCAGGGGGCTGAGCAGGAGCTGTGAAGAACCATTTTTACTGCTCAGCTTCCAAATTACCTCCTGCCTCCTGCTGGCCCCAAATGCACAAGAGTATGGATGGCCTCGTGAGCAGGTAGGCATGCTCACACACACACAGGCATGCCTGGAAAGGTTTCATTTTTGTGGCTGTTTTATTTTCCTTTGGAAATCACCATTAAGATTAATTTATTTTTTTTTACTATACCTTCTGGAGTTGAAAAATCACACCCAAGCTGTTTTCTGCCAGTCTACCCTCCTGCTGTAAAGGGGTGAAGTTTCCATAGGCTGCTTAGGTAGAAGCATTCCTGTAGTATCCCGTGTTTCAAAACATTTGCTCCCTTCTGGCCTTTATGGTTTCATTCTGCTGCCTGGAACAGCCCAGTGTAGTGCTGGGGTGAAAGCTGTTTCTGCTAAGACACAGAGTATTCTCAGTGTCAGTATTTGCTTCTTTTTCAATTGCTCTGAAAGTCTGGTCAGCCAGAACAATTTTCTTTGTCTGTGGGCACACACAGAGGTGCCTAATAAAGTTATTTGGTAAAGCATGGGTCAAATATGCAAAACACGTGTGAGAGGAGACATAAGCACTGAATGTCTTGGGCACTTTCTGACATCTGCAAAGCACAATTCCAGTAAGCTGCACAGGCACAGGGCAGAGGGAGTCGAAGCAAGAAGATAAGACATGACAGTTGTTAGTAATAGGAGACAAGTTGCCAGACTTTTTTTTTTGGGAAGCATGTTTGTGTGGTCTGAAATACATTTTAATAGGTGAGAAACCTATACTGGTTGCAGAGGATATGGATAGGCTTTTGTGGATCTTCTGAGTACACACCAGTGGTGGCTATGCAGTATCTGCATGTGCAGGAACCTGGTGGTCAGGTGTTCACCAGCACCGGGGTGTGCAGGACTCATACATCTGTGCACATGGCTTGTGCAGGATCTGCTCTCTGAAGGGCAGGGGGAGGATTTGGTGCACACAAGCTCTTGTGTCCATAGGCATTACAGATATGTTTGCAAGGTCCTGTATACATGTGGCTCTATTTATTAACTGCTTGGTCTGGGGACTAGCAGGCATATTGATTGCCAGTAATGCATGCAAAGGGAATAAATGGTACATTCACAAGTTATTAAGACAGAATCCATATTTGCATATGAAAACTGTGTATTTTACTTTCTTTAACTGATAGCCCTATGGCCTGGCTAGTTTCTCATCTCCTACCTGACCCAGCTTTGAATGGCTGCAGGATTTGAGTATGATTTTTTTATTTCTTTGCATAAACTCTGCTCACAAACCTAGTATATTCATTGTATTAGGAGTGTTCAGAACATACTATTAACCTATGTTTGAGGAGGAAGGCTTGAATGAAATGAAATGAAATGACAATGAAAGCTTCATTATCAGATTTAGAGCCACATACCATTTTCTATTGACCTGCCTGGTGTAATCAATGCAGCGGCCACGCAAGTTTGAAATTGTGTTCCCTGACTGTAGACTGTGAGTCATGCATCCAGTGCTGATTGTGTGTTATCTTTTAAATGAAATAAGTATGGATTTGTCTACCACGAATATCTCTCCTTTCGATTTGAAGATAGTAAACCTTTCACTTTTTTCATTGATATGGAGGATGACCTAAAAATAGAACTGTAATGAAGTGCACAAGAAATTGCCATTTTTAAAATGTCCAGGAGTGTGTCCAAGCACAAGGTGGCCTGTGCATTCTTTCACATTTTCATGCTTTAGGTTTAGTGGACAAGCTTCTTATCAGTGCTGCCATCACATTTGTAGGGCTCCATCCATCCTCTTCCATAAAGTCATTATTTGACTTGAAAATAATATCCAGCACTGTAAAGGTCATTCCTTCTTAAGGCCAGGAAGATTTCCATTTATAGCAAAGTAAAGAGCCATTGGATTTTATGTTTGATGATTTTAAAATTGTCTAAAAGCAATGTAGTTTCAACTGTCAATTCACTTGATAATATTTGAGTATAATGCTATATCCCCTCATAACCTTTCAAGGTCTTAGCACAGTATTTCTGTTCCTTGATTCTGAAATATTTAGCGTCACAGACTGGGGTGTGCTCAGAGGGCTACTGTTATGCTAAACAAGGTACAGTTATTTTGTGGTTTCACCAGCTAGTTGCATTTAATTTCACACGGGCTCCTGTGCACGCAGCAGCTATGATGCTACTGCCACCTCTGTAACCTTCTGGCATGCTAAAGCCTGACTGTTCCTTGCAGCCCACCTGCCACAATATCCCAGATAACTTTTGCTACGATTTAGGGACTCAGCAGCACTTCAGACACCTGGTAGTCACTTTTTGGGAGTGCACAGTCCAGAAATGCTCCTTCCTGCAAATGGGGTCATGGCTGCCTGGCCCCACACATTGTGGGCCACCCATTAGCTGTGGAAAACCACAGATGGTTTTCATCAGGAAGATGACATCTCTGGATAAAGTGGAGGATCATCATCAAGATGTAATTGTGGATAGTGTAGAAAGACAAGGTGATTTATGAAAAGTTAAAATATCTTTATTTTAAAGCTTTATTGTTGTAAATAAATAACTAGATTAAAAATTAATTTAATGTTTAAAAAACTTATTTTTTCAAGCTGGCAGACTTGCCCAGCTCTGTTATTAGACAGATGGGGACTAGTAAAATTGCCTAGGCTTGAAATAATGAAAATGAATTTTTATATTTGGGGATGCTGGGGATCCAGTTCAAGAAAAGCTCACCATGAAGCACATCTCCAGTTGTTCAAATAGTTGAATAATCATACAAATAAAGCTGAGCTTAGATGTAGGACTGGGGTTTCAGTCAGCACACAAATGTAAGTGAATTGGTGCTGCTCTAAAAATACGGTTCAAAGGCTGGCTTCTTAATTTATTGGCTCCTGCTCAAAATGGCAAGGCAGGTCAGCATCCTCTGATGCAAGATCCTGTGATGACATGAGTCTATTACAAATGTACCAAAAGGAAAGAAGGGAACAAAAAAGATTTTAAACTGCTGAAAGAAATGTGTAGAGCAAATGTAAAGACATTTAACTTCTGGGTTACATGTCCAGCCTTTTTTCTGCTGGGAATATTACCGTGGTGCCTGAACTGGCGGACCAGCTGTTATTGCCAGAATATTCCTTGTACTGAGAAGCATGTGTCACAATCTGGTCTCTTGCTGCCAGTACTTGCACCTGGTACTAGTGAGAATAAAAGAGTAAAATATGCCAAGGGTTCCTCCCATGATTCAGATTTTTTTTTTCTCTTTTTATTTGTCACAGTTAAGGGAATCCCTAAAGGATTCTTTATATGTACTGAAAGGGTAAAGAAAAAAAAAAGAAAGAAGAAAAACCCTCATGGCTGTACTTGGCTTGTAGCATTTATTTTCTAAATTCATGGCAGCGTTAACAGATCTGTCAGAACAAAGCAAATGTGTCATATTGGCAGCTGTTACTTATGAGTACTTTTTCTTTATTGCATTTTGTTTTGTAATAATTGAGAAGCTTTTATGTCAAGCTCTGCATAAATGGTACTGAGTGGGAGGGTATGGGCATGCTTTCTATTATTCTGCCCCTCATGCATGTTTAATTTTTTTGTCTTTACAGAACCACACATTGAGCCAGCACGCACAGTGAGCCACTGGCACTACAGGACAACTCTCTGCAGAAGATTTGATGGTGGCACAGTGAGGGGGACCATTTGAACGTTACGTCCAATCAAAGCGTCATTTGCAACCCAGGTTTAAAACTGCAATGATTTGGCCATGAGGCGCTGCTATTATAAGCAGCTAGAAATGAATATTAATAGAAGAGATTAAAAGTATTCCATGCTCAGTATTTTTTATTGTCCTCCTTCAGCTAGTGTACTTTAGAGCTTCTGCTTCTGACTGAATTTACAGGATTAGATAAATCTGCTTTGATGATGTTGCCCTTTGTTGCTTCTTGTATTATATTGATAGTTACAGATTAGTTATGATTGTTTTCTTTTTTGTTAACTGCTTTTTAATTGCAATTTTAGGTAACTGTGCATTGTGATGTGATTGCTTGGCTATTGTCTGAATATTTCTTTTTAATTTTTTAATTAAAGACTAATGCTTTGATTGGATTTGCCAGTTCACCAGACAATGATTAAAACTATGTAATGAATATTATTGGTTTCAGTGCAACTGGATGGTCTACTTTATAAATGTGACAATCTGATTGCAATAACTAGTACGGTTCAATAAAGGGAATACACGAGCTTAGTGTTAGAGGTTGTCTGTCAGTGCTCGCTACATCACCATGGCTGCATCAAGTGGGTAAATCACTAAGTGACTGCTCACCTGACAGCAGAGATTGTTCTGCACCCAGGAGGAAGGACAATTGAGAGAAAGCGAAAGCCACCTTCCTGTGTCTGACATTGGGCTCATTTCTGGATGCACCTCCCAGGCTCCCACAGTAGGTTGAGGTAAGGTAAGAACAATGTGCAAATATTGGATCAGGCCTTGGGAATCTTGGTAGGAGACTATATTTCACGTGCGTGGACTCCTAGGCCCACAGGTATTGTAGCTCTATGTAACTGCCATACTTCTGACACTTGAAACTGCTGTCAGTTAACAGAGCTAATTAGCAGGCTCTTTTATTTTATTTATTTATTTATTTATTTAAACATAACATATGGTAATGAGGTAAGTTATATCTCCAGAGAAACAGTCATTTTAAGGACCATGGACACCTTTGGAAAGTTAGTGGGATGTTCTCATGGTATCTCCTGCTTGAATGCATTATAATCACCATGAAAGATGATTAGCAGTTGTGACAGCTGAAATGATGTGGTTACCCATTTCCACAATGTACAAGTGTTGTGGTTTAAGCCTCTAAAACTCATGAAGTTTTACTCACTCACTCACTCCCCCTCTTTTTCTTCCCCCAGTCCCGGGGGGATGGGGAGGAGAATCGAAAAAAAATGCAACTCGCACAGGTTGAGATAAGACCAGTTTAGTAACTAAGGTATAACACAAATCACTACTGCTACCACCAATAATAATACAAGAGAAATACAAGGAAAGAGAATACAACTGTTCACCAAACCCGACCCAGCCAGTGCACCCCCCAGCAGCGAACCCCCCCAGTGCCCCACCACTGCACCACCACACCCCTCCGGGTCTCTGCTCTCCGATTTCACATCCTGGGCATGACGTGCTGTGGTATGGAAGAACCTCTTTGGTCAGTTTGTGTCAGGTGTCCTGTCTCTGCTTCCTCCCGGCTCCCCCCCTCCCTGGCATAGCATGAGACTCAGAAAGTCCTTGGCCAGACCAAAACACTACCAAGCAGTGACTGAAAACACTGGTGTTATCAGTGCTGATCCCAGCTGATCTCAGCTTCTGGTACATGTTTGAGATTTCACCCCTTTATTCTTAGTGGCCAAGAAGTGCTACAGAAGGCATTTGGAAAAAAGTCAGAATTGTTGGCTTCAAAGACACTTGTATTTCAACAGCTACAACACACTGAAAATGGGATGGAGAGCCTTTCTGTAATCCCTGTAATGTTTCCCTGCCTGTGTAACTCGCAGCTCCTCTGCAGTGGTGTTGCAGAAACGGGCTGGTACAGGCTGCTCAAGGTGTGAGTGATGTAGGCTACTCAGAGTTAAGTGCAAACCAGAATTGCTAAAATTCTTGCTGAGGTTTTGCTTTAGGCAAAATCAGTTTATGATCCAAGTGTTGGAAACTTAAAAAAAAAAGTTTTAAATGTGTAAAGAGATGTTGTGTAGACAATTTAATGCCTTCAAGTTTAGGCAAATACTGAAATATCAATTCATATTAGCAAAGGACTTGTATTTGTAGCAGTCTAGTCTCTTAGCCCTTATGCACTGAATAATTTTTGCATTTAGTTTTAGTACATACCCACAGACCCCAAAAGTATTGACATATTTAGTCAAGAAGTAGCAACCAGTACTTACAGGTGATATATTGTCTACATAGTAAGCTTTACACATCTGTGTTTATTCAGTGCTTCTGTGGATACTTGTCTGATCTATCTCCTTCAGCAAGAGGTCAACACCTTTGGTCTTAGAGTTTTAGAAAAAGCCAAGTGCTTAGCCCATTGCCTCCAAAAGAAAGGGAGAGAAAAGAAGTCTAGGGACCATTTGAGGGAGCGAGTGACTGATCATTTTGTGCTGGAGCACCTTTGAGTGGGCTGGGGAAGGTCACCCCACTGAGCAGCAGCTCAGAGGGAATGTGAAAGGGAAAAATCAGAGGGGTGAGTGGGCCAAGAGGGGTGTCCCTTAAAAGCCTTCCTGCCCTCCAGAGAAGTTAATGGAAAATCTACCCTCTGACAGCCATTTCCATTACAATGAATCTGCACACCCCATGTCCCAGGTGCACATCTTGCTTTCTCCTACCAGTGCCTAGAGCAGATTGGGTTTTTGGTGTGTTTGGCTTGTAACGTGTAAAACATTCTCTGCTACAGACAGTGAAGGTTTTTTGCCTGGTTTGCATTAGCGGTCTCCACATTTTAACACACACCCTGGAGCAGTGAGGTTTCTGCAATCCCCTCTGCAGCCCCTCAGAACAGCTGGCCAGCTTTGGCTACCTTTGATAGAGGTGAGGAGGTCTGGGGATGCCATATCCTCGTGGTACATAGGCAGTAGTTAGCCAGGATAAGAGCAACACCCCAAAAGTCATGGACAGGAGTGTGTGAGCTTAACACGTCTGGCCACGCTGCAAGCAGCCACTGGGCTTTAGAGCTGATGGGAGTGTGACTGGTTCTTTATCATTTTGTCTTTTTTTCTATTCTCCCCATTTTTGACTCTTGTGAAATTGTTTGTTCTTTGTTTTACCTGTCTTCATTAAATTGCTGTCATCCTCACAACTTTGAGATCCCTCTCCTGCAAATGGCAGACAGGGTTGCCTTTTGATCTGCTTATCTGTGAATTATTGTTACTTTCCTGCGGTTTGACAGCTCAGAGGTTACAGAGGAAGACAGGAGGTATCCAAAGGAGAAACACTGAGCACCCCAAGAGAAAGTCAAGCTAATTGCTGCTTCACCTACAATATTGCTAGCAAATTATGGTCTTCACTGCTCTAATAACGACCTGAAATTTAACCATCTGAGATTGTCCTTTTCTAGGGAGAAGTGAGGTGTTTCCCCTGTGTTCTGGGGGTGTCAGGAGGAGGGTGCCAGGGGTCCATCCTTAGCTGGTGCAGCACCTCGCAGGAGAGCCTGGCCCCTTGTTTGGTCTGGGATCGCTGGCAGGGAACAGCCCCACACTGTGGTTAGCTCTGTCTGTCCAGCTGGCTGCCTCTTCCCAAGCCGGTGGCATGCTGCTCTCTGTGGTTGTCCCACTCCTTCTGCCATTCACAGCCATCTGTGTCCCTGTGGCAGGCAGCAACTCTGCCACACCGCTGACCCGTCCAGCAGGGAGGTTGGATGGGGAACTCGGGGCCATGTGCCTGGGGATGCTGCCACAGAGGCTGCAACCAGCACAGGGTCCTGGCTTCACCTCGCCCCACATCTCGGTGGAGGACAGAGTGCCCAGGCTTGGCTCTAGGCCATGCTGTCTCAACAGGGGGAACGCTCAGCTGTGGCTGTGAGCAGAAATGGCAGAGCTCTACTGAGACAACCAGCTATCCCTCAGGCCGAGCTGTGGAGGGGCTCCTCAGGCTTGGAGTTGCTGGGCTCCTGGGGTGCCCTCCACCTTGGCCTCCTCGCACAGCAGGGAGGTGATGTGCTGCCGAGTCTCTTTGGGGATTTTATTTAAAATCAAATCTCCTTTGTTGTTGTTTTCTGGGAGATGAGAGAGACGAGCTGACCTACAGGATGGGCCAGCAGCAAGGCAGAGGCAGGAGCAGGACCAGGGCTCGGGCACTGCTCAGCCCCCACTGCACCTGTGGTTTTCTCAAGCTGCTCTGTGAGCAACATCCCACATCAAGCCTGGTTCTGAGGGTTTTAGGGCTGTCAAAGACCCCAGGTAAAAAAATGTTGTGAAAGTATTTTAACTATTTTACCCATGCTCGTTTGTTATTTGTATTTATAGCAAGGCAGTGTCAACCTGCTCCAGCAGGTTAGAGAGGCAATGCAGAGAGTATTTACTCAACTGTGGGAGAACATACAGACTAGGCTCTCAGGATTTTGCTTCTCCTGATGTTCCCAAATGCATGTTGGCATTTAAAGCCGTGTACAACACAGACAGTATGCTTGAGAAGCAGGGACTAGAGAACTAGTGCATTGTGGGACCCCTTCATGTGTGAGAAACCCCAGCGTGATCCTTCCCTCACAATAATCGAGCGAGCGAACAAACCCTACAAGCTGCGTGTGCTGAAGCCATGTCCTGAGGTGCTAGGATCTTCTTTACCTGGTCTTTCATTTAAAGGAGAGGGAGTAAGAAAGAACATCTTCACTGGTTGAAAGCATGCAATAAATAAGTGCATCTTCTTTTTCTAGTCGCAATTTATAGGCAATGCTCCTCAAGAAATTGGCTTCTATACATGAAAATTATAAAATACATATGCCATTTGTGAAAGATTCAGCTTCTACTGTTAATTTTATGGATTATTCACAAAGTATCTGTCCTGCTATAGCAGTCATTTTTCTCCTTCTTAGTAGCTGGTGCAGTGCTGTGGTTTTGACTTTCAGCCTGGAAACAACGCTGATAACACCAATGTTTTTAGTTACTGCTCAGTAATGTTTACTCTAACCAAGAACTTTCTGAGTCTCATGCTCTGCCAAGGAGAAGGGGAAGATGGGAGGAAGCAGAGACAGGACACCTGACCCAAACTAACCAATGGGGTATTCCATACTACAGCACGTCATGCCCAGTATATAAACTGGGGGCAGTGACCTGGAAGGACTAGATCGCTGCTTGGGTCGGGCTGGGCATTGGTTGGCGGGTGGTGAGCGGTTGTATTCTCTTCCCTTGTTATTTCCCTTATCATTATTATTAGTGGTGGTAACAGTAGTGGTTTTGTGTTATATCTTAGTTACTGGACTGTTCTTAAACCGTGGGAGTTACATTCTTTGGGTTCCCTTCACCATCTTCTGGGAGCGAGGGGAGGAAGAAGGAGGGGGGAGTGAGCGAGCGGATGCATGGTTCTGGGTTGCCGGCTGGGTTTAAACCACAACAGTAGTGCCCAATGAGGGGGTGGTTAGAGCAATGGAAGCAGAGCAACTGGCAATGCAGACATAAACTCATCTGGGCTGCTGCACTGTGGCAAGACATCGCTGCCCAGGTGCAAAACCTGATGGTCAAAGTACACCATGTTGATGCTCATGTATCCAAGAGTCGGGACACTGAGGAACAGCAGAAGAACCAGCAAGTGGATCAAGCTGCTAAAATTGAAGTGGCTCAGATGGACTTAGATTGGCAACATAAGGGTGAATTATTTTTGGCCCGGTGGGCCCACGACACTTCAGGCCATCAGGGCAGAGATGCAACATACAGATGGGCTCGTGATCGAGGGGTGGACTTAACAATGGATACTATTGCCCAGGTTATTCATGACTGTGAAACATGTGCTGCAATTAAGCAAGCCAAGTGGTTAAAGCCTCTTTGGTATGGAGGACGATGGCTGAAGTACAAATATGGGGAGGCCTGACAGATTGACACTCCCACCAACCCGCCAAGGCAAGCGCCATGTGCTTACCATGGTGGAAGCAACCACCGGATGGTTGGAAACATATGCTGTGCCCCACGCCACTGCCCGAAACACTATCCTGGGTCTTGAGAAACAGATTTTGTGGTGACACGGCACACCAGAGAGAATTGAGTCAGACAATGGGACTCATTTCCAGAACAGCCTGATAGACATTTGGGCCAAAGAGCATGGCATTGAGTGGGTATATCACATCCCCTACCATACACCAGCCTCTGGGAAAATCGAATAGTACAATGGGCTATTAAAAACTACACTGAGAGCAATGGGTGGTGGGACTTTCAAACATTGGGATACACATTTACTGAAGGCCACCTGGTTGGTCAACACCAGAGGATCTGCCAACGGGGCTGGTCCAGCCCAGTCAGGACTTTTACATACTGTAGAAGGGGATAAAGTTCCCATGGTGCACATAAAGAATTTGCTGGGGAAGACAGTCTGGGTTATTCCTGCTTCAGGCAATGGCAGTAAATTCCCACTCATGGGATTGCTTTTGCTCAGGGACCCGGATATACTTGGTGGGTAATGCGGGAAGATGGGAAGTCCGATGTGTACCTCAAGGAGATTTGATTTTAGGGGAAAACAGCCAATGAACTTAATTGTACGCTGTTGCCTGCTATGTAGCACTTTTATAACCCACCAACTAGATGTCTTTAGGTCACCAGGAACTGGCCCTGAGTCCCCTCCGACTATCATCCCAACAAATAATGGACTTTGACAAAACCAGATAATCTCAGCAGTGACCAGATGAATTCCACAGCATCATCAGCAGGCAAAGATCGAACACTGCACACAGCCTCCCCTGCTCTGAAAGACTGTTACAAGAGATGGAGCCCAACATCATGGACTGAATGAACTCAGCAGCATTATAGGAATTGGTCCATGCACTAAGGAATGATATCTCTCCTTGTATGTGTGTGTATATATATATGAGACAAGAGTGGTGGTATTGAAAAATGTGGTATCTGAGCATGACGTGAATTGTATGGAATAAGGGGTGGATTCTGTCCTGGGTTCAACAGTAGCAGTCATTTTTCTCCTTCTTAGTAGCTGGTGCAGAGGTGTGTTTTTGACTTTCAGCTTGGGAACAACACTGATAACACTGATGTTTTCGGTTGTTGCTAAGTAATGTTTACTGTGATCAAGGATTCCCTACTCTGCCAGGGAGGAGGGGAAGCCGGGAGGAAGTAGAGACAGGACACCCGACAGTACACCAGTGGTTCTGTGTTATGCCTTAGTTACTGGACTGTTCTTATCTCGACCATAGTAGTTACATTCTTTCAATTCTCCTCCCCATCCCTCCGGGAGGGGGGGGGAAGAAGAAAGGGGGGAGTGAGCGAGCAGCTGCATGGTTCTGCGTTACCAGCTAGGCTTAAACCATGGCAGTATCTCAGTGTATGCCTGACATAGAGGGAGGGTTAAGGAAGTGTGCAAATGAGCTCAGCTAATGCTATTGTAAAGGTGCTAAATAAATGGTCAAGAGCTTCCATTAGCCTCATGTAGCAGAAACAATTTGGGTTGCTAATGGGGAATGACAGGGTTTCACCCAAATTAAAAAGCGTGAATTCATTGGTTCCAGGCAGAAAAGTACAAAGAGATATCTTTGAATAGGACCTTGCTGGGTGTCCAGCCCTCTGAGTGAAATTTCCTGTGTAGAGGATGGTCTCAGCCTACATTTTCTTCTTATTATATAGAATTTGTTTCTTGCTGAGCTAGAAAAAAATGTATAAAAATATAAAACCTTTAGTGAATTCCCACGTTATAGAGGTACTTTAGTCTGTACAGGCAGAATTTGTACTGAAGGAGTTGACATTGAATAGGCTGGTTCAAGAGAAACGGCAAAGCTCAGCAGACATCCTATAAAAAATATTTGTATTGCCTGCAATATTTTGTAAGTTGATCCAAATCAGATTTTGGAGTAATACCATTAAAGTCAACAACCAGCACCCAGGATGAATCTAGCTCTTAAATTGCCATTCAGGCACTCATTCAGACACGCGTCCCAATGACTCCTTTAGCTGTCATTAAACCAATTATCATCCCAATCTATGTCCAACAACTATCATCATAGGCTTTCGGGGTTTAATCAGCTTTTTGATTGACCTGTGAATAAGACAGGAGATACAAAGACCTCCCCTGGTAGATCAGGCGTAACTATTACACACAGCATTGCTGTGCACATGAAGTAAGTTACACCATAATGCTGATCTAAGGCTGAGATATGAACAATGATAGTCCTATAAATTAAGGATAAAACCAAATTAAAGGCAATAAAGGAGAAGAAAAGGAAGTAGATCCAGAAATAGGATGCCTCCATGATTGGTAATATTGCTTCTGAGACTTCCTTGGCCAGCAAACTTGGGAGCTGGAAATTTTATTTTTTTTTCTAAAACTGTATGCAACACAGAATAAATTGTGACACAAAATGTCACAATGATCATCTCTTAAGTGCTACAATTATTTAATTGAGTTGCAGAAATGTCTTCAGAGAATTGCTTAGGACTTTAAAAAGAAATTAGCCATTTAGGCATATGTCCCTCCTGCAAGCAGCTAACTTCTTTAATACCACTTGCCTTGGCATAGCACTGCAAAGTGGCCTGAATGCAGCAATTTGCGGGATTTGGCACTGTGAGCCCCGCAAGCACTTCGCAAAAGCAATTGTGTAGCTCTATTGAAAATCCCACATATGCTGTGGGGAGCCAGCACTTTTTACCTGTTGGCACTGTTGGTGACAAATATTAAAATAAAAAGTATGACACCATAGGTGTTTCAAAATTCAAAATGCAACTTTCCTACTGCAGGACTTCTAACCATGTAATAAAGTGCAGGGAAGAAAGCAGAGTTCAGACCCTATGTTGTAATAAAAGCAAGGAAATCTTAAGTGTTCAAATAAATAATTCATTCTTTTCTGAGACTTTCTACCAGGTTTCTACCAGTAAAGATTTTAATTTTTGCCTAGATGATACAATTTTTCATTTCTCTTCTACCTCCAAAGACAGCTGGGAAAGCATTGGGGCAGAACTGGCCATTGTAGTGAGTGAAAGCAAATGGTCATGACAGGTCAGAAAGCTTCTCTGCAGCTGGCAAGGGTGTGACGGCCCTGCAGGGTAGAGGAGAAGGAAACCCCCATCTTCTGCTTGCTGTGAAAGTGCCTGCAAGAAAGCCACCAGAACAGTCAGTGACTTTTATTTGTTTTAAATAGAAATACTTTGCACCTTAAATAATATCTTGCTCCAAGGATCTTAAAACATGTAGCAAACACTGGCTGAGCCTCTGCTTTCTGTGGAGAGGTAAGTCCCTGTTCCCGCTTCTTGTCTTGCTGTATTTCCTGCTGACTTGAAGTGTACTGCCATTTTGTTACACAGCTTTCAAAAACAGAATTTGAAACACATGGCTTTAAAATTTTCTTATTGGCTATGACCTTAAGCATTGATTGCTTTGCTGTATAACTATTTTAAACTGCACTTTAATAATATTTTTATGTAAATAACAGCACAATAATCACAAGGAATAAGTAACTAATGAGAAATGAAAACTACCTTTCTGCATGTGTGGGTACACATTGCATCTGCATAATGAAAAGTTACTGGAAAGGTATTGACCATATAAATGATCAAATATATTCCTGCTAAAAGTCCAGTGAAAACACTGCATTTATGTCAGGGATAAATTTGGCTCAACTCTAAGAAGAATGCATGCATCTCACTCTTCAATGGTCATTTAACCTGAATTACATACATTGATCTGTGTCCCCCCCTGGTGTTAGCATACAAAATTGACTGGATTACATATTCAGATGTAAAGCTATAGCAAAATTTGCTTTGACCTATTTATATTTTCTAATCCAACCTTTTAAGTCTAGTTATTTGCTTTCTAAACCCTGATCTTTTTTCATTCCTTCTCAAATGCCTTCTTAGGGACTGACATCCATCTCATCCCAAAACATGATGATGCCTGGTACAGTGCTTGGCATTCAGCGCTTTAGAGACTGCTGCCTTAGATGTGGTTTGGTCCTACAAACATAGCTATTCTGACAGCAATGCTTGAAATCATGAGATCTCTGCACCTTTGTTATCCTCTCTAGGAGGAAGCCCTCTAGGAGGAATAATTCGCATAGTCAGTTTTTAAAACATTTTTATATTAACAATTATTTTTTTTACAAAACAGTGCTAGAAGCTAGCACCATGACCTGCCCCTTGGTCTTTACTGGTTTTACAGTTTTCGTCTTGCCAATCCCCTTTTCTATCCATGCTTATAATATATTTTATATCACAGTGTCGTGGTTTAAGCCGTAAATTTCACTTCTCCCTCCTTTCCCGACTCCCCCCCCCCTCCGATGGGGTGGGGGGAAATGGGGAGAAGAACCGAAGAAAATGTAACTCCCACGGGTTGAGATAATAACAGTCCAGTAACTAAGATACAATACAAATCACTACTGCCACCACCAATAACAATAATAATGACAAAGAAAATACAAAGGGAGAGGATACAACCATTTCGCCGCCCGACCAAGCCGAGAGACCGCGCGCCGCGCCCAGCAAGAGCCCGACCTGTATTCTACCTCCAGGGCATGACGTGCTGTGGTATGGAATAACCTCATTGGTCAGCCAGGGTCAGGCGCCCTGTCTCCCCTCCCCCAGCTTTTTCCCTCTTTCCTGCCGTAACATGAGACTCTGCGGGGCAGGGAGGGAAACCTGAACCCATAACACACAGACTGCTGGTGCTACTCAAACCCTAAGCAAAGAGACTTCACCAACCCTGTCAACAGATAGTGCAGCCACTCCAAGCACAGTGATAATTGCCGCAGGTAAAACAGAGGACCAATTCGTACCAATACCGGTTGCCCCTGTACACAAGGAGAAAAGCTAATGAGTCAGAAAAAGCAACCCATACAGTGAAGCAAGATGAAGAACCAATGCACTTACTTCCTGGGACAGCACCTGATCAGGAGTCATTATCACATGGATGAGAGAAGAATAAGAGGTGACTTCTCAACCCTGGACCTCAACCGAGTGTCATGGGTTCAGCAGTAGCAGTCGTTTTTTTCTCCTTCTTGGTAGCTGGTGCAGCGCTGTGTTTTTGATTTTGGGCCTGGGAAGAGCGCTGATAACACCAGTGTTTTCAGTTCCTGCTTGGTAATGTTTTGGTCTGGCCAAGGACTTTCTGAGTCTCATGCTATGCCAGGGAGGAGGGGAGCCGGGAGGAAGCAGAGGCAGGACACCTGACCCAAACGGACCAAAGAGGTTCTTCCATACCACAGCACGTCATGCCCAGGATGTGAAACCGGAGAGCAGAGACCCGGAAGGGTGTGGTGGTGGACTGGGGGTGCACGGCATGGTCAGGTTTTTGGTATTGGGGGGTTTGCTGCTGGGGGGTGCACTGGCTGGGTCGGGTTTGGTGAAGAGTGGTATTCTCTTTCCTTGTATTTCTCTTGTATTATTACTGATGGTAGCAGTAGTGATTTGTGTTATACCTTAGTTACTAAAGTGGTCTTATCTCAACCTGTGCGAGTTGCATTCTTTTAATTCTCCTCCCCATCCCCCCGGGACTGGGGCAAGAAAGAGGGGCACTGAGTGAGTGAGTGAGTGAGTGAGAAAACTGCGTGGCTGGGGGGCTTAAACCACGACACTAACACACTGCCAGCCTTTCTTTTTTTCCTTTCCTAGCCCATTTTTGGCCATTTCTGTCCCATTTGAGGCCAAATTTTGTCATTTCTAACTCTTTTTTGCCCATTTCAAACCCGTTTTAACTCAGTTTTTGCCCACTTCAAACCCCTTTTAAGCCATTTTTGGTCATTTTGAACCCATTTTTTGGCCTTTTCTAACTTGTTTGAAGCCATTTTTGGCCATTTCTAACCCATTTTAAGCCACTTCTGGCATTTTCTAACCCATTTTTGGCCATGTCTGACCCGTTCCAAGCCATTTTTGGCCATTTCTAACTCAGTTTTGCCCATTTCAAACCTGTTTTCAATGAGTTTCGACACTTCTGACCTGGTTTAAGCCATTTCTAACCCATTTTAAGCCATTTTGGGCCATTTCTAACCCTTTTTAACCTAACTGTTGCCATTTCTGACTCATTAGTGCCCATTTTAAACCCTTTTTAAGCCATTTTTTGCATTTCTAACTCAGTATTGCCTATTGCAAACCACTTTTAACTCGTTTTTTTTCCCATTTCTAACCCGTTTTTTGCCATTTTTGGCCTTTCCTAACCCATTCCTCTCCCATTTCTAACCCATTTATAAGCCGCTACTGGCAATTTCTAACCCATTTTAAGACATTTTTTCCATTACTAAACCGTTTTGGGCCACTTCTAATCCGTTGTAAGCCCATTTTTGGCATTTCTGACTCATTATTGCCCATTTCAATCCGGTTTTAACACTTCTTTTGCCCATTTCGAACCCCTTTTAAGCCATTTGGGGCCATTTCTGTCCATTTCTAACCTATTATAAGCCAAGTTCTGCCATTTCTATCTCGTTTCCCATTTCAAACCTGTTTTGACACGTTTTTGCCCATTTCTAACCCTTTTTAAGCCAGTTTTGCAATTTCTACTTAGTTTTAAAGGGGTTTTGTCTATTTCAATCCAATTTTTGTCCACTTCTAACCCGTTCTTTCCCATTTCTAACCTGTTTTAAGCAATTTTTGGCTTTTCCTAACCCATTTTTGCCCACTTCTAACTCCTTTTCATTCTTTTTTTTTTTTTCCTATTTCTAACCCATTTCTGGCCATTTCTAATCCATTTTAAGCCTTTTTTGCATTTTCTACCCAGTTTTGGCAATTTCAATCCAGGTTTTGCCCATTTCTAACCCATTTTAAGCCATTTTTCTCTATTTCTAACAAATCTTAAGCCAATTCTTGCCTTTTCTGACTCCTCATTGCCCATTTCAAACCTGTTTTAACGTATTTTTGCCCAATTCTAACCCGTTTTAAGCCACTTTGGCCATTTCTAACCCATTTTTGCTCATCTCTAACCCTTTTTAAGCCTTTTCTGTCTCTTTCTAACCCATTTTTGCCTGATTTTGCCCATTTCTAACCTATTTGAAGCTTATTTTTTGCCATTTCTGTCTCATTTTTGGCCATTTCTAACCTGTTTTAAGCCATTTTTGGTGTGCTCTCACAGCGTAGAAATCCAGCTGTGTCCTGGGCTGTATCAAAAGGAGCGTGACCAGCCGGTCGAAGGAGGTGATCCTGCCCCTCTACTCTGCTCTTGTGAGGTTTTAAGCATTTTTTTTTGCAATTTCTACATAGTTTTAAACAATTTTTGCCCATTTCAGACCCTTTTTTGGCCACCTCTAACCCTGTTTTGCCCTTTTCTAACCCAGTTTAAGCCTTTTTTGGCAGCGTCTAACCCATTTTTCCCCAGTTCTAACTCGTTTTAAGTAGTTTTTTGCTCTTTCTAAACCATTTCCCCCCTCTTTTAACCCAATTTAAGCCTTTGTTGCCCTTTTCTTACCTATTTTGCCCATTTCTAACTCTTTGTAAGCCTTTTTTTTCCCCCTTTCCTTTTTTAGCCCGCTTTTGTTCATTTCTAACGCGCTTTAAGCCGGTTTTGGTCATTTCTAACCCAATTTTCCCATTTGTAACCCATTTTAAGCCTTTTTTTGACTTTTCTTCCGTATTCTTGCCCACTACTATCCTGTTTTAAGTAGGTTTTGGCCATTTCTAAGCTATTTTTGGCCATTTCTAACCTGGTTTTGCCCATTTCTAACCCGTTTTAAGCCATTTCCCCCCTTTTCTTACTTATTTTTGCCCATTTCTTACCTGGTTTCAGTCTTTTTTGGTCATTTCTAAGCCATTGTTTCCCATTTCTGCTGCGTTTTAAGCCATTTTTCACCACTGCTAACTCATTTTTGTCCCCTTCTAACTCGTTTTAATTCTTTTTTGCCTATTTCGCACCCATTTCTTGGCCGTTTCAAACCTGTTTTCGCTCATTTCTAACCTGTTTTAAGCCATTTTTGCAATCCCTACCTAGTTTTAAACCATTGGTGCCTATTTCAGACCCTTTTTTGGCCACTCCTAACCCTTTTTTTCCCATTTCTCACCCATTTTAAGCCCCTTTTGGCCATTTCTAACCCATTTTTTCCCCTTTCTAAGCCGTTTTTATGCAATTTTTGGGCCATTTTGAACCTGGCTTTGGCCATTTCTAACCCATTTTCCCTACTTCAAACTCACTTTAAGTGATTTTTTGCGGTTTCTAAACCATTTTCCTCCTCTTATAACCCAATTTAAGCCTTTTTTTTCCCCTTTCTAACCTATTTTGCCCATTTCTAACCGTCATGGGTTCAGCAGTAGCAGTCGTTTTTTTCTCCTTCTTGGTAGCTGGTGCAGCGCTGTGTTTTTGATTTTGGGCCTGGGAAGAGCGCTGATAACACCAGTGTTTTCAGTTCCTGCTTGGTAATGGTTTGGTCTGGCCAAGGACTTTCTGAGTCTCATGCTATGCCAGGGAGGAGGGGAGCCGGGAGGAAGCAGAGGCAGGACACCTGACCCAAACGGACCAAAGAGGTTCTTCCATACCACAGCACGTCATGCCCAGGATGTGAAACCGGAGAGCAGAGACCCGGAAGGGTGTGGTGGTGGACTGGGGGTGCACGGCATGGTCAGGTTTTTGGTATTGGGGGGTTTGCTGCTGGGGGGTGCACTGGCTGGGTCGGGTTTGGTGAAGAGTGGTATTCTCTTTCCTTGTATTTCTCTTGTATTATTACTGATGGTAGCAGTAGTGATTTGTGTTATACCTTAGTTACTAAAGTGGTCTTATCTCAACCTGTGCGAGTTGCATTCTTTTAATTCTCCTCCCCATCCCCCCGGGACTGGGGCAAGAAAGAGGGGCACTGAGTGAGTGAGTGAGTGAGTGAGAAAACTGCGTGGCTGGGGGGCTTAAACCACGACACTAACACACTGCCAGCCTTTCTTTTTTTCCTTTCCTAGCCCATTTTTGGCCATTTCTGTCCCATTTGAGGCCAAATTTTGTCATTTCTAACTCTTTTTTGCCCATTTCAAACCCGTTTTAACTCAGTTTTTGCCCACTTCAAACCCCTTTTAAGCCATTTTTGGTCATTTTGAACCCATTTTTTGGCCTTTTCTAACTTGTTTGAAGCCATTTTTGGCCATTTCTAACCCATTTTAAGCCACTTCTGGCATTTTCTAACCCATTTTTGGCCATGTCTGACCCGTTCCAAGCCATTTTTGGCCATTTCTAACTCAGTTTTGCCCATTTCAAACCTGTTTTCAATGAGTTTCGACACTTCTGACCTGGTTTAAGCCATTTCTAACCCATTTTAAGCCATTTTGGGCCATTTCTAACCCTTTTTAACCTAACTGTTGCCATTTCTGACTCATTAGTGCCCATTTTAAACCCTTTTTAAGCCATTTTTTGCATTTCTAACTCAGTATTGCCTATTGCAAACCACTTTTAACTTGTTTTTTCCCATTTCTAACCCGTTTTTTGCCATTTTTGGCCTTTCCTAACCCATTCCTCTCCCATTTCTAACCCATTTATAAGCCGCTACTGGCAATTTCTAACCCATTTTAAGACATTTTTTCCATTACTAAACCGTTTTGGGCCACTTCTAATCCGTTTTAAGCCCATTTTTGGCCTTTCTGACTCATTATTGCCCATTTCAACCCGGTTTTAACACTTCTTTTGCCCATTTCGAACCCCTTTTAAGCCATTTGGGGCCATTTCTGTCCATTTCTAACCTATTATAAGCCAAGTTTTGCCATTTCTATCTCATTTCCCATTGCAAACCTGTTTTGACACGTTTTTGCCCATTTCTAACCCTTTTTAAGCCAGTTTTGCAATTTCTACTTAGTTTTAAACGGGTTTTGTCTATTTCAATCCAATTTTTGTCCACTTCTAACCCGTTCTTTCCCATTTCTAACCTGTTTTAAGCAATTTTTGGCTTTTCCTAACCCATTTTTGCCCACTTCTAACTCCTTTTCATTCTTTTTTTTTTTTCCTATTTCTAACCCATTTCTGGCCATTTCTAACCCATTTTAAGCCTTTTTTGCATTTTCTACCCAGTTTTGGCAATTTCGATCCAGGTTTTGCCCATTTCTAACCCATTTTAAGCCATTTTTCTCTATTTCTAACAAATCTTAAGCCAATTCTTGCCTTTTCTGACTCCTCATTGCCCATTTCAAACCTGTTTTAACGTATTTTTGCCCAATTCTAACCCGTTTTAAGCCACTTTGGCCATTTCTAACCCATTTTTGCTCATCTCTAACCCTTTTTAAGCCTTTTCTGTCTCTTTCTAACCCATTTTTGCCTGATTTTGCCCATTTCTAACCTATTTGAAGCTTTTTTTTTGCCATTTCTGTCTCATTTTTGGCCATTTCTAACCTGTTTTAAGCCATTTTTGGTGTGCGCTCACAGCGTAGAAATCCAGCTGTGTCCTGGGCTGTATCAAAAGGAGCGTGACCAGCCGGTCGAAGGAGGTGATCCTGCCCCTCTACTCTGCTCTTGTGAGGTTTTAAGCATTTTTTTTTGCAATTTCTACATAGTTTTAAACAATTTTTGCCCATTTCAGACCCTTTTTGGCCACTTCTAACCCTGTTTTGCCCTTTTCTAACCCAGTTTAAGCCTTTTTTGGCAGCGTCTAACCCATTTTTCCCCAGTTCTAACTCGTTTTAAGTAGTTTTTTGCTCTTTCTAAACCATTTCCCCCCTCTTTTAACCCAATTTAAGCCTTTGTTGCCCTTTTCTTACCTATTTTGCCCATTTCTAACTCTTTGTAAGCCCTTTTTTTCCCCCTTTCCTTTTTTAGCCCGCTTTTGTCCATTTCTAACGCGCTTTAAGCCGGTTTTGGTCATTTCTAACCCAATTTTCCCATTTGTAACCCATTTTAAGCCTTTTTTTGACTTTTCTTCCGTATTCTTGCCCACTACTATCCTGTTTTAAGTAGGTTTTGGCCATTTCTAAGCTATTTTTGGCCATTTCTAACCTGGTTTTGCCCATTTCTAACCCGTTTTAAGCCATTTCCCCCCTTTTCTTACTTATTTTTGCCCATTTCTTACCTGGTTTCAGTCTTTTTTGGTCATTTCTAAGCCATTGTTTCCCATTTCTGCTGCGTTTTAAGCCATTTTTCACCACTGCTAACTCATTTTTGTCCCCTTCTAACTCGTTTTAATTCTTTTTTGCCTATTTCGCACCCATTTCTTGGCCATTTCAAACCTGTTTTCGCTCATTTCTAACCTGTTTTAAGCCATTTTTGCAATCCCTACCTAGTTTTAAACCATTGGTGCCTATTTCAGACCCTTTTTTGGCCACTCCTAACCCTTTTTTTCCCATTTCTCACCCATTTTAAGCCCCTTTTGGCCATTTCTAACCCGTTTTTCCCCCTTTCTAAGCCGTTTTTATGCAATTTTTGGGCCATTTTGAACCTGGCTTTGGCCATTTCTAACCCATTTTCCCTACTTCAAACTCACTTTAAGTGATTTTTTGCGGTTTCTAAACCATTTTCCTCCTCTTATAACCCAATTTAAGCCTTTTTTTTCCCCTTTCTAACCTATTTTGCCCATTTCTAACCGTCATGGGTTCAGCAGTAGCAGTCGTTTTTTTCTCCTTCTTGGTAGCTGGTGCAGCGCTGTGTTTTTGATTTTGGGCCTGGGAAGAGCGCTGATAACACCAGTGTTTTCAGTTCCTGCTTGGTAATGGTTTGGTCTGGCCAAGGACTTTCTGAGTCTCATGCTATGCCAGGGAGGAGGGGAGCCGGGAGGAAGCAGAGGCAGGACACCTGACCCAAACGGACCAAAGAGGTTCTTCCATACCACAGCACGTCATGCCCAGGATGTGAAACCGGAGAGCAGAGACCCGGAAGGGTGTGGTGGTGGACTGGGGGTGCACGGCATGGTCAGGTTTTTGGTATTGGGGGGTTTGCTGCTGGGGGGTGCACTGGCTGGGTCGGGTTTGGTGAAGAGTGGTATTCTCTTTCCTTGTATTTCTCTTGTATTATTACTGATGGTAGCAGTAGTGATTTGTGTTATACCTTAGTTACTAAAGTGGTCTTATCTCAACCTGTGCGAGTTGCATTCTTTTAATTCTCCTCCCCATCCCCCCGGGACTGGGGCAAGAAAGAGGGGCACTGAGTGAGTGAGTGAGTGAGTGAGAAAACTGCGTGGCTGGGGGGCTTAAACCACGACACTAACACACTGCCAGCCTTTCTTTTTTTCCTTTCCTAGCCCATTTTTGGCCATTTCTGTCCCATTTGAGGCCAAATTTTGTCATTTCTAACTCTTTTTTGCCCATTTCAAACCCGTTTTAACTCAGTTTTTGCCCACTTCAAACCCCTTTTAAGCCATTTTTGGTCATTTTGAACCCATTTTTTGGCCTTTTCTAACTTGTTTGAAGCCATTTTTGGCCATTTCTAACCCATTTTAAGCCACTTCTGGCATTTTCTAACCCATTTTTGGCCATGTCTGACCCGTTTCAAGCCATTTTTGGCCATTTCTAACTCAGTTTTGCCCATTTCAAACCTGTTTTCAATGAGTTTCGACACTTCTGACCTGGTTTAAGCCATTTCTAACCCATTTTAAGCCATTTGGGGCCATTTCTAACCCTTTTTAACCTAACTGTTGCCATTTCTGACTCATTAGTGCCCATTTTAAACCCTTTTTAAGCCATTTTTTGCATTTCTAACTCAGTATTGCCTATTGCAAACCACTTTTAACTCGTTTTTTCCCATTTCTAACCCGTTTTAAGCCATTTTTGGCCTTTCCTAACCCATTCCTCTCCCATTTCTAACCCATTTATAAGCCGCTACTGGCAATTTCTAACCCATTTTAAGACATTTTTTCCATTACTAAACCGTTTTGGGCCACTTCTAATCCGTTTTAAGCCCATTTTTGGCATTTCTGACTCATTATTGCCCATTTCAACCCGGTTTTAACACTTCTTTTGCCCATTTCGAACCCCTTTTAAGCCATTTGGGGCCATTTCTGTCCATTTCTAACCTATTATAAGCCAAGTTCTGCCATTTCTATCTCATTTCCCATTTCAAACCTGTTTTGACACGTTTTTGCCCATTTCTAACCCTTTTTAAGCCAGTTTTGCAATTTCTACTTAGTTTTAAACGGGTTTTGTCTATTTCAATCCAATTTTTGTCCACTTCTAACCCGTTCTTTCCCATTTCTAACCTGTTTTAAGCAATTTTTGGCTTTTCCTAACCCATTTTTGCCCACTTCTAACTCCTTTTCATTCTTTTTTTTTTTTCCTATTTCTAACCCATTTCTGGCCATTTCTAATCCATTTTAAGCCTTTTTTGCATTTTCTACCCAGTTTTGGCAATTTCAATCCAGGTTTTGCCCATTTCTAACCCATTTTAAGCCATTTTTCTCTATTTCTAACAAATCTTAAGCCAATTCTTGCCTTTTCTGACTCCTCATTGCCCATTTCAAACCTGTTTTAAACGTATTTTTGCCCAATTCTAACCCGTTTTAAGCCACTTTGGCCATTTCTAACCCATTTTTGCTCATCTCTAACCCTTTTTAAGCCTTTTCTGTCTCTTTCTAACCCATTTTTGCCTGATTTTGCCCATTTCTAACCTATTTGAAGCTTATTTTTTGCCATTTCTGTCTCATTTTTGGCCATTTCTAACCTGTTTTAAGCCATTTTTGGTGTGCGCTCACAGCGTAGAAATCCAGCTGTGTCCTGGGCTGTATCAAAAGGAGCGTGACCAGCCGGTCGAAGGAGGTGATCCTGCCCCTCTACTCTGCTCTTGTGAGGTTTTAAGCATTTTTTTTGCAATTTCTACATAGTTTTAAACAATTTTTGCCCATTTCAGACCCTTTCTTGGCCACTTCTAACCCTGTTTTGCCCTTTTCTAACCCAGTTTAAGCCTTTTTTGGCAGCGTCTAACCCATTTTTCCCCAGTTCTAACTCGTTTTAAGTAGTTTTTTGCTCTTTCTAAACCATTTCCCCCCTCTTTTAACCCAATTTAAGCCTTTGTTGCCCTTTTCTTACCTATTTTGCCCATTTCTAACTCTTTGTAAGCCTTTTTTTTCCCCCTTTCCTTTTTTAGCCCGCTTTTGTCCATTTCTAACGCGCTTTAAGCCGGTTTTGGTCATTTCTAACCCAATTTTCCCATTTGTAACCCATTTTAAGCCTTTTTTTGACTTTTCTTCCGTATTCTTGCCCACTACTATCCTGTTTTAAGTAGGTTTTGGCCATTTCTAAGCTATTTTTGGCCATTTCTAACCTGGTTTTGCCCATTTCTAACCCGTTTTAAGCCATTTCCCCCCTTTTCTTACTTATTTTTGCCCATTTCTTACCTGGTTTCAGTCTTTTTTGGTCATTTCTAAGCCATTGTTTCCCATTTCTGCTGCGTTTTAAGCCATTTTTCACCACTGCTAACTCATTTTTGTCCCCTTCTAACTCGTTTTAATTCTTTTTTGCCTATTTCGCACCCATTTCTTGGCCATTTCAAACCTGTTTTCGCTCATTTCTAACCTGTTTTAAGCCATTTTTGCAATCCCTACCTAGTTTTCAACCATTGGTGCCTATTTCAGACCCTTTTTTGGCCACTCCTAACCCTTTTTTTCCCATTTCTCACCCATTTTAAGCCCCTTTTGGCCATTTCTAACCCATTTTTTCCCCTTTCTAAGCCGTTTTTATGCAATTTTTGGGCCATTTTGAACCTGGCTTTGGCCATTTCTAACCCATTTTCCCTACTTCAAACTCACTTTAAGTGATTTTTTGCGGTTTCTAAACCATTTTCCTCCTCTTATAACCCAATTTAAGCCTTTTTTTTCCCCTTTCTAACCTATTTTGCCCATTTCTAACCGTCATGGGTTCAGCAGTAGCAGTCGTTTTTTTCTCCTTCTTGGTAGCTGGTGCAGCGCTGTGTTTTTGATTTTGGGCCTGGGAAGAGCGCTGATAACACCAGTGTTTTCAGTTCCTGCTTGGTAATGTTTTGGTCTGGCCAAGGACTTTCTGAGTCTCATGCTATGCCAGGGAGGAGGGGAGCCGGGAGGAAGCAGAGGCAGGACACCTGACCCAAACGGACCAAAGAGGTTCTTCCATACCACAGCACGTCATGCCCAGGATGTGAAACCGGAGAGCAGAGACCCGGAAGGGTGTGGTGGTGGACTGGGGGTGCACGGCATGGTCAGGTTTTTGGTATTGGGGGGTTTGCTGCTGGGGGGTGCACTGGCTGGGTCGGGTTTGGTGAAGAGTGGTATTCTCTTTCCTTGTATTTCTCTTGTATTATTACTGATGGTAGCAGTAGTGATTTGTGTTATACCTTAGTTACTAAAGTGGTCTTATCTCAACCTGTGCGAGTTGCATTCTTTTAATTCTCCTCCCCATCCCCCCGGGACTGGGGCAAGAAAGAGGGGCACTGAGTGAGTGAGTGAGTGAGTGAGAAACTGCGTGGCTGGGGGGCTTAAACCACGACACTAACACACTGCCAGCCTTTCTTTTTTCCTTTCCTAGCCCATTTTTGGCCATTTCTGTCCCATTTGAGGCCAAATTTTGTCATTTCTAACTCTTTTTTGCCCATTTCAAACCCGTTTTAACTCAGTTTTTGCCCACTTCAAACCCCTTTTAAGCCATTTTTGGTCATTTTGAACCCATTTTTTGGCCTTTTCTAACTTGTTTGAAGCCATTTTTGGCCATTTCTAACCCATTTTAAGCCACTTCTGGCATTTTCTAACCCATTTTTGGCCATGTCTGACCCGTTCCAAGCCATTTTTGGCCATTTCTAACTCAGTTTTGCCCATTTCAAACCTGTTTTCAATGAGTTTCGACACTTCTGACCTGGTTTAAGCCATTTCTAACCCATTTTAAGCCATTTTGGGCCATTTCTAACCCTTTTTAACCTAACTGTTGCCATTTCTGACTCATTATTGCCCATTTTAAACCCTTTTTAAGCCATTTTTTGCATTTCTAACTCAGTATTGCCTATTGCAAACCACTTTTAACTCGTTTTTTTCCCATTTCTAACCCGTTTTTTGCCATTTTTGGCCTTTCCTAACCCATTCCTCTCCCATTTCTAACCCATTTATAAGCCGCTACTGGCAATTTCTAACCCATTTTAAGACATTTTTTCCATTACTAAACCGTTTTGGGCCACTTCTAATCCGTTGTAAGCCCATTTTTGGCCTTTCTGACTCATTATTGCCCATTTCAATCCAGTTTTAACACTTCTTTTGCCCATTTCGAACCCCTTTTAAGCCATTTGGGGCCATTTCTGTCCATTTCTAACCTATTATAAGCCAAGTTCTGCCATTTCTATCTCATTTCCCATTTCAAACCTGTTTTGACACGTTTTTGCCCATTTCTAACCCTTTTTAAGCCAGTTTTGCAATTTCTACTTAGTTTTAAACGGGTTTTGTCTATTTCAATCCAATTTTTGTCCACTTCTAACCCGTTCTTTCCCATTTCTAACCTGTTTTAAGCAATTTTTGGCTTTTCCTAACCCATTTTTGCCCACTTCTAACTCCTTTTCATTCTTTTTTTTTTTTCCTATTTCTAACCCATTTCTGGCCATTTCTAATCCATTTTAAGCCTTTTTTGCATTTTCTACCCAGTTTTGGCAATTTCAATCCAGGTTTTGCCCATTTCTAACCCATTTTAAGCCATTTTTCTCTATTTCTAACAAATCTTAAGCCAATTCTTGCCTCTTCTGACTCCTCATTGCCCATTTCAAACCTGTTTTAACGTATTTTTGCCCAATTCTAACCCGTTTTAAGCCACTTTGGCCATTTCTAACCCATTTTTGCTCATCTCTAACCCTTTTTAAGCCTTTTCTGTCTCTTTCTAACCCATTTTTGCCTGATTTTGCCCATTTCTAACCTATTTGAAGCTTATTTTTTGCCATTTCTGTCTCATTTTTGGCCATTTCTAACCTGTTTTAAGCCATTTTTGGTGTGCTCTCACAGCGTAGAAATCCAGCTGTGTCCTGGGCTGTATCAAAAGGAGCGTGACCAGCCGGTCGAAGGAGGTGATCCTGCCCCTCTACTCTGCTCTTGTGAGGTTTTAAGCATTTTTTTTTGCAATTTCTACATAGTTTTAAACAATTTTTGCCCATTTCAGACCCTTTCTTGGCCACTTCTAACCCTGTTTTGCCCTTTTCTAACCCAGTTTAAGCCTTTTTTGGCAGCGTCTAACCCATTTTTCCCCAGTTCTAACTCGTTTTAAGTAGTTTTTTGCTCTTTCTAAACCATTTCCCCCCTCTTTTAACCCAATTTAAGCCTTTGTTGCCCTTTTCTTACCTATTTTGCCCATTTCTAACTCTTTGTAAGACTTTTTTTTTTCCCCTTTCCTCTTTTAGCCCACTTTTGTCCATTTCTAACGCTCTTTAAGCCGGTTTTGGTCATTTCTAACCCAATTTTCCCATTTGTAACCCATTTTAAGCCTTTTTTTGACTTTTCTTCCGTATTCTTGCCCACTACTATCCTGTTTTAAGTAGGTTTTGGCCATTTCTAAGCTATTTTTGGCCATTTCTAACCTGGTTTTGCCCCTTTCTAACCCGTTTTAAGCCATTTCCCCCCTTTTCTTACTTATTTTTGCCCATTTCTTACCTGGTTTCAGTCTTTTTGGTCATTTCTAAGCCATTGTTTCCCATTTCTGCTGCGTTTTAAGCCATTTTTCACCACTGCTAACTCATTTTTGTCCCCTTCTAACTCGTTTTAATTCTTTTTTGCCTATTTCGCACCCATTTCTTGGCCATTTCAAACCTGTTTTCGCTCATTTCTAACCTGTTTTAAGCCATTTTTGCAATCCCTACCTAGTTTTAAACCATTGGTGCCTATTTCAGACCCTTTTTTGGCCACTCCTAACCCTTTTTTTCCCATTTCTCACCCATTTTAAGCCCCTTTTGGCCATTTCTAACCCATTTTTTCCCCTTTCTAAGCCGTTTTTATGCAATTTTTGGGCCATTTTGAACCTGGCTTTGGCCATTTCTAACCCATTTTCCCTACTTCAAACTCACTTTAAGTGATTTTTTGCGGTTTCTAAACCATTTTCCTCCTCTTATAACCCAATTTAAGCCTTTTTTTTCCCCTTTCTAACCTATTTTGCCCATTTCTAACCGTCATGGGTTCAGCAGTAGCAGTCGTTTTTTTCTCCTTCTTGGTAGCTGGTGCAGCGCTGTGTTTTTGATTTTGGGCCTGGGAAGAGCGCTGATAACACCAGTGTTTTCAGTTCCTGCTTGGTAATGTTTTGGTCTGGCCAAGGACTTTCTGAGTCTCATGCTATGCCAGGGAGGAGGGGAGCCGGGAGGAAGCAGAGGCAGGACACCTGACCCAAACGGACCAAAGAGGTTCTTCCATACCACAGCACGTCATGCCCAGGATGTGAAACCGGAGAGCAGAGACCCGGAAGGGTGTGGTGGTGGACTGGGGGTGCACGGCATGGTCAGGTTTTTGGTATTGGGGGGTTTGCTGCTGGGGGGTGCACTGGCTGGGTCGGGTTTGGTGAAGAGTGGTATTCTCTTTCCTTGTATTTCTCTTGTATTATTACTGATGGTAGCAGTAGTGATTTGTGTTATACCTTAGTTACTAAAGTGGTCTTATCTCAACCTGTGCGAGTTGCATTCTTTTAATTCTCCTCCCCATCCCCCCGGGACTGGGGCAAGAAAGAGGGGCACTGAGTGAGTGAGTGAGTGAGTGAGAAAACTGCGTGGCTGGGGGGCTTAAACCACGACACTAACACACTGCCAGCCTTTCTTTTTTTCCTTTCCTAGCCCATTTTTGGCCATTTCTGTCCCATTTGAAGGCCAAATTTTGTCATTTCTAACTCTTTTTTGCCCATTTCAAACCCGTTTTAACTCAGTTTTTGCCCACTTCAAACCCCTTTTAAGCCATTTTTGGTCATTTTGAACCCATTTTTTGGCCTTTTCTAACTTGTTTGAAGCCATTTTTGGCCATTTCTAACCCATTTTAAGCCACTTCTGGCATTTTCTAACCCATTTTTGGCCATGTCTGACCCGTTCCAAGCCATTTTTGGCCATTTCTAACTCAGTTTTGCCCATTTCAAACCTGTTTTCAATGAGTTTCGACACTTCTGACCTGGTTTAAGCCATTTCTAACCCATTTTAAGCCATTTTGGGCCATTTCTAACCCTTTTTAACCTAACTGTTGCCATTTCTGACTCATTAGTGCCCATTTTAAACCCTTTTTAAGCCATTTTTTGCATTTCTAACTCAGTATTGCCTATTGCAAACCACTTTTAACTCGTTTTTTTCCCATTTCTAACCCGTTTTTTGCCATTTTTGGCCTTTCCTAACCCATTCCTCTCCCATTTCTAACCCATTTATAAGCCGCTACTGGCAATTTCTAACCCATTTTAAGACATTTTTTCCATTACTAAACCGTTTTGGGCCACTTCTAATCCGTTGTAAGCCCATTTTTGGCCTTTCTGACTCATTATTGCCCATTTCAATCCGGTTTTAACACTTCTTTTGCCCATTTCGAACCCCTTTTAAGCCATTTGGGGCCATTTCTGTCCATTTCTAACCTATTATAAGCCAAGTTCTGCCATTTCTATCTCATTTCCCATTTCAAACCTGTTTTGACACGTTTTTGCCCATTTCTAACCCTTTTTAAGCCAGTTTTGCAATTTCTACTTAGTTTTAAACGGGTTTTGTCTATTTCAATCCAATTTTTGTCCACTTCTAACCCGTTCTTTCCCATTTCTAACCTGTTTTAAGCAATTTTTGGCTTTTCCTAACCCATTTTTGCCCACTTCTAACTCCTTTTCATTCTTTTTTTTTTTTCCTATTTCTAACCCATTTCTGGCCATTTCTAATCCATTTTAAGCCTTTTTTGCATTTTCTACCCAGTTTTGGCAATTTCAATCCAGGTTTTGCCCATTTCTAACCCATTTTAAGCCATTTTTCTCTATTTCTAACAAATCTTAAGCCAATTCTTGCCTTTTCTGACTCCTCATTGCCCATTTCAAACCTGTTTTAACGTATTTTTGCCCAATTCTAACCCGTTTTAAGCCACTTTGGCCATTTCTAACCCATTTTTGCTCATCTCTAACCCTTTTTAAGCCTTTTCTGTCTCTTTCTAACCCATTTTTGCCTGATTTTGCCCATTTCTAACCTATTTGAAGCTTATTTTTTGCCATTTCTGTCTCATTTTTGGCCATTTCTAACCTGTTTTAAGCCATTTTTGGTGTGCGCTCACAGCGTAGAAATCCAGCTGTGTCCTGGGCTGTATCAAAAGGAGCGTGACCAGCCGGTCGAAGGAGGTGATCCTGCCCCTCTACTCTGCTCTTGTGAGGTTTTAAGCATTTTTTTTTGCAATTTCTACATAGTTTTAAACAATTTTTGCCCATTTCAGACCCTTTTTTGGCCACTTCTAACCCTGTTTTGCCCTTTTCTAACCCAGTTTAAGCCTTTTTTGGCAGCGTCTAACCCATTTTTCCCCAGTTCTAACTCGTTTTAAGTAGTTTTTTGCTCTTTCTAAACCATTTCCCCCCTCTTTTAACCCAATTTAAGCCTTTGTTGCCCTTTTCTTACCTATTTTGCCCATTTCTAACTCTTTGTAAGCCTTTTTTTTCCCCCTTTCCTTTTTTAGCCCGCTTTTGTCCATTTCTAACGCGCTTTAAGCCGGTTTTGGTCATTTCTAACCCAATTTTCCCATTTGTAACCCATTTTAAGCCTTTTTTTGACTTTTCTTCCGTATTCTTGCCCACTACTATCCTGTTTTAAGTAGGTTTTGGCCATTTCTAAGCTATTTTTGGCCATTTCTAACCTGGTTTTGCCCATTTCTAACCCGTTTTAAGCCATTTCCCCCCTTTTCTTACTTATTTTTGCCCATTTCTTACCTGGTTTCAGTCTTTTTTGGTCATTTCTAAGCCATTGTTTCCCATTTCTGCTGCGTTTTAAGCCATTTTTCACCACTGCTAACTCATTTTTGTCCCCTTCTAACTCGTTTTAATTCTTTTTTGCCTATTTCGCACCCATTTCTTGGCCATTTCAAACCTGTTTTCGCTCATTTCTAACCTGTTTTAAGCCATTTTTGCAATCCCTACCTAGTTTTAAACCATTGGTGCCTATTTCAGACCCTTTTTTGGCCACTCCTAACCCTTTTTTTCCCATTTCTCACCCATTTTAAGCCCCTTTTGGCCATTTCTAACCCGTTTTTCCCCCTTTCTAAGCCGTTTTTATGCAATTTTTGGGCCATTTTGAACCTGGCTTTGGCCATTTCTAACCCATTTTCCCTACTTCAAACTCACTTTAAGTGATTTTTTGCGGTTTCTAAACCATTTTCCTCCTCTTATAACCCAATTTAAGCCTTTTTTTTCCCCTTTCTAACCTATTTTGCCCATTTCTAACCGTCATGGGTTCAGCAGTAGCAGTCGTTTTTTTCTCCTTCTTGGTAGCTGGTGCAGCGCTGTGTTTTTGATTTTGGGCCTGGGAAGAGCGCTGATAACACCAGTGTTTTCAGTTCCTGCTTGGTAATGTTTTGGTCTGGCCAAGGACTTTCTGAGTCTCATGTTATGCCAGGGAGGAGGGGAGCCGGGAGGAAGCAGAGGCAGGACACCTGACCCAAACGGACCAAAGAGGTTCTTCCATACCACAGCACGTCATGCCCAGGATGTGAAACCGGAGAGCAGAGACCCGGAAGGGTGTGGTGGTGGACTGGGGGTGCACGGCATGGTCAGGTTTTTGGTATTGGGGGGTTTGCTGCTGGGGGGTGCACTGGCTGGGTCGGGTTTGGTGAAGAGTGGTATTCTCTTTCCTTGTATTTCTCTTGTATTATTACTGATGGTAGCAGTAGTGATTTGTGTTATACCTTAGTTACTAAAGTGGTCTTATCTCAACCTGTGCGAGTTGCATTCTTTTAATTCTCCTCCCCATCCCCCCGGGACTGGGGCAAGAAAGAGGGGCACTGAGTGAGTGAGTGAGTGAGTGAGAAAACTGCGTGGCTGGGGGGCTTAAACCACGACACTAACACACTGCCAGCCTTTCTTTTTTTCCTTTCCTAGCCCATTTTTGGCCATTTCTGTCCCATTTGAGGCCAAATTTTGTCATTTCTAACTCTTTTTTGCCCATTTCAAACTCGTTTTAACTCAGTTTTTGCCCACTTCAAACCCCTTTTAAGCCATTTTTGGTCATTTTGAACCCATTTTTTGGCCTTTTCTAACTTGTTTGAAGCCATTTTTGGCCATTTCTAACCCATTTTAAGCCACTTCTGGCATTTTCTAACCCATTTTTGGCCATGTCTGACCTGTTCCAAGCCATTTTTGGCCATTTCTAACTCAGTTTTGCCCATTTCAAACCTGTTTTCAATGAGTTTCGACACTTCTGACCTGGTTTAAGCCATTTCTAACCCATTTTAAGCCATTTTGGGCCATTTCTAACCCTTTTTAACCTAACTGTTGCCATTTCTGACTCATTATTGCCCATTTTAAACCCTTTTTAAGCCATTTTTTGCATTTCTAACTCAGTATTGCCTATTGCAAACCACTTTTAACTCGTTTTTTTCCCATTTCTAACCCGTTTTTTGCCATTTTTGGCCTTTCCTAACCCATTCCTCTCCCATTTCTAACCCATTTATAAGCCGCTACTGGCAATTTCTAACCCATTTTAAGACATTTTTTCCATTACTAAACCGTTTTGGGCCACTTCTAATCCGTTGTAAGCCCATTTTTGGCCTTTCTGACTCATTATTGCCCATTTCAATCCGGTTTTAACACTTCTTTTGCCCATTTCGAACCCCTTTTAAGCCATTTGGGGCCATTTCTGTCCATTTCTAACCTATTATAAGCCAAGTTCTGCCATTTCTATCTCATTTCCCATTTCAAACCTGTTTTGACACGTTTTTGCCCATTTCTAACCCTTTTTAAGCCAGTTTTGCAATTTCTACTTAGTTTTAAACGGGTTTTGTCTATTTCAATCCAATTTTTGTCCACTTCTAACCCGTTCTTTCCCATTTCTAACCTGTTTTAAGCAATTTTTGGCTTTTCCTAACCCATTTTTGCCCACTTCTAACTCCTTTTCATTCTTTTTTTTTTTTCCTATTTCTAACCCATTTCTGGCCATTTCTAATCCATTTTAAGCCTTTTTTGCATTTTCTACCCAGTTTTGGCAATTTCAATCCAGGTTTTGCCCATTTCTAACCCATTTTAAGCCATTTTTCTCTATTTCTAACAAATCTTAAGCCAATTCTTGCCTCTTCTGACTCCTCATTGCCCATTTCAAACCTGTTTTAACGTATTTTTGCCCAATTCTAACCCGTTTTAAGCCACTTTGGCCATTTCTAACCCATTTTTGCTCATCTCTAACCCTTTTTAAGCCTTTTCTGTCTCTTTCTAACCCATTTTTGCCTGATTTTGCCCATTTCTAACCTATTTGAAGCTTATTTTTTGCCATTTCTGTCTCATTTTTGGCCATTTCTAACCTGTTTTAAGCCATTTTTGGTGTGCTCTCACAGCGTAGAAATCCAGCTGTGTCCTGGGCTGTATCAAAAGGAGCGTGACCAGCCGGTCGAAGGAGGTGATCCTGCCCCTCTACTCTGCTCTTGTGAGGTTTTAAGCATTTTTTTTTGCAATTTCTACATAGTTTTAAACAATTTTTGCCCATTTCAGACCCTTTTTTGGCCACTTCTAACCCTGTTTTGCCCTTTTCTAACCCAGTTTAAGCCTTTTTTGGCAGCGTCTAACCCATTTTTCCCCAGTTCTAACTCGTTTTAAGTAGTTTTTTGCTCTTTCTAAACCATTTCCCCCCTCTTTTAACCCAATTTAAGCCTTTGTTGCCCTTTTCTTACCTATTTTGCCCATTTCTAACTCTTTGTAAGCCTTTTTTTCCCCCTTTCCTTTTTTAGCCCGCTTTTGTCCATTTCTAACGCGCTTTAAGCCGGTTTTGGTCATTTCTAACCCAATTTTCCCATTTGTAACCATTTTAAGCCTTTTTTTGACTTTTCTTCCGTATTCTTGCCCACTACTATCCTGTTTTAAGTAGGTTTTGGCCATTTCTAAGCTATTTTTGGCCATTTCTAACCTGGTTTTGCCCATTTCTAACCCGTTTTAAGCCATTTCCCCCCTTTTCTTACTTATTTTTGCCCATTTCTTACCTGGTTTCAGTCTTTTTTGGTCATTTCTAAGCCATTGTTTCCCATTTCTGCTGCGTTTTAAGCCATTTTTCACCACTGCTAACTCATTTTTGTCCCCTTCTAACTCGTTTAATTCTTTTTTGCCTATTTCGCACCCATTTCTTGGCCATTTCAAACCTGTTTTCGCTCATTTCTAACCTGTTTTAAGCCATTTTTGCAATCCCTACCTAGTTTTAAACCATTGGTGCCTATTTCAGACCCTTTTTTGGCCACTCCTAACCCTTTTTTTCCCATTTCTCACCCATTTTAAGCCCCTTTTGGCCATTTCTAACCCATTTTTTCCCCTTTCTAAGCCGTTTTTATGCAATTTTTGGGCCATTTTGAACCTGGCTTTGGCCATTTCTAACCCATTTTCCCTACTTCAAACTCACTTTAAGTGATTTTTTGCGGTTTCTAAACCATTTTCCTCCTCTTATAACCCAATTTAAGCCTTTTTTTTCCCCTTTCTAACCTATTTTGCCCATTTCTAACCGTCATGGGTTCAGCAGTAGCAGTCGTTTTTTTCTCCTTCTGGGTAGCTGGTGCAGCGCTGTGTTTTTGATTTTGGGCCTGGGAAGAGCGCTGATAACACCAGTGTTTTCAGTTCCTGCTTGGTAATGTTTTGGTCTGGCCAAGGACTTTCTGAGTCTCATGCTATGCCAGGGAGGAGGGGAGCCGGGAGGAAGCAGAGGCAGGACACCTGACCCAAACGGACCAAAGAGGTTCTTCCATACCACAGCACGTCATGCCCAGGATGTGAAACCGGAGAGCAGAGACCCGGAAGGGTGTGGTGGTGGACTGGGGGTGCACGGCATGGTCAGGTTTTTGGTATTGGGGGGTTTGCTGCTGGGGGGTGCACTGGCTGGGTCGGGTTTGGTGAAGAGTGGTATTCTCTTTCCTTGTATTTCTCTTGTATTATTACTGATGGTAGCAGTAGTGATTTGTGTTATACCTTAGTTACTAAAGTGGTCTTATCTCAACCTGTGCGAGTTGCATTCTTTTAATTCTCCTCCCCATCCCCCCGGGACTGGGGCAAGAAAGAGGGGCACTGAGTGAGTGAGTGAGTGAGTGAGAAAACTGCGTGGCTGGGGGGCTTAAACCACGACACTAACACACTGCCAGCCTTTCTTTTTTTCCTTTCCTAGCCCATTTTTGGCCATTTCTGTCCCATTTGAGGCCAAATTTTGTCATTTCTAACTCTTTTTTGCCCATTTCAAACCGTTTTAACTCAGTTTTTGCCCACTTCAAACCCCTTTTAAGCCATTTTTGGTCATTTTGAACCCATTTTTTGGCCTTTTCTAACTTGTTTGAAGCCATTTTGGCCATTTCTAACCCATTTTAAGCCACTTCTGGCATTTTCTAACCCATTTTTGGCCATGTCTGACCCGTTCCAAGCCATTTTTGGCCATTTCTAACTCAGTTTTGCCCATTTCAAACCTGTTTTCAATGAGTTTCGACACTTCTGACCTGGTTTAAGCCATTTCTAACCCATTTTAAGCCATTTTGGGCCATTTCTAACCCTTTTTAACCTAACTGTTGCCATTTCTGACTCATTAGTGCCCATTTTAAACCCTTTTTAAGCCATTTTTTGCATTTCTAACTCAGTATTGCCTATTGCAAACCACTTTTAACTCGTTTTTTTCCCATTTCTAACCCGTTTTTTGCCATTTTTGGCCTTTCCTAACCCATTCCTCTCCATTTCTAACCCATTTATAAGCCGCTACTGGCAATTTCTAACCCATTTTAAGACATTTTTTCCATTACTAAACCGTTTTGGGCCACTTCTAATCCGTTGTAAGCCCATTTTTGGCCTTTCTGACTCATTATTGCCCATTTCAATCCGGTTTTAACACTTCTTTTGCCCATTTCGAACCCCTTTTAAGCCATTTGGGGCCATTTCTGTCCATTTCTAACCTATTATAAGCCAAGTTCTGCCATTTCTATCTCATTTCCCATTTCAAACCTGTTTGACACGTTTTTGCCCATTTCTAACCTTTTTAAGCCAGTTTTGCAATTTCTACTTAGTTTAAACGGGTTTTGTCTATTTCAATCCAATTTTTGTCCACTTCTAACCGTTCTTTCCCATTTCTAACCTGTTTTAAGCAATTTTTGGCTTTTCCTAACCATTTTTGCCCACTTCTAACTCCTTTCATTCTTTTTTTTTTTCCTATTTCTAACCCATTTCTGGCCATTTCTAATCCATTTTAAGCCTTTTTGCATTTTCTACCCAGTTTTGGCAATTTCAATCCAGGTTTTGCCCATTTCTAACCCATTTTAAGCCATTTTTCTCTATTTCTAACAAATCTTAAGCCAATTCTTGCCTTTTCTGACTCCTCATTGCCCATTTCAAACCTGTTTTAACGTATTTTTGCCCAATTCTAACCCGTTTTAAGCCACTTTGGCCATTTCTAACCCATTTTTGCTCATCTCTAACCCTTTTTAAGCCTTTTCTGTCTCTTTCTAACCATTTTTGCCTGATTTTGCCCATTTCTAACCTATTGAAGCTTATTTTTTGCCATTTCTGTCTCATTTTTGGCCATTTCTAACCTGTTTTAAGCCATTTTTGGTGTGCGCTCACAGCGTAGAAATCCAGCTGTGTCCTGGGCTGTATCAAAAGGAGCGTGACCAGCCGGTCGAAGGAGGTGATCCTGCCCCTCTACTCTGCTCTTGTGAGGTTTTAAGCATTTTTTTTGCAATTTCTACATAGTTTTAAACAATTTTTGCCCATTTCAGACCCTTTTTTGGCCACTTCTAACCCTGTTTTGCCCTTTTCTAACCCAGTTTAAGCCTTTTTTGGCAGCGTCTAACCCATTTTTCCCCAGTTCTAACTCAGTTTTAAGTAGTTTTTTGCTCTTTCTAAACCATTTCCCCCCTCTTTTAACCCAATTTAAGCCTTTGTTGCCCTTTTCTTACCTATTTTGCCCATTTCTAACTCTTTGTAGCCTTTTTTTCCCCCTTTCCTTTTTTAGCCCGCTTTTGTCCATTTCTAACGCGCTTTAAGCCGGTTTTGGTCATTTCTAACCCAATTTTCCCATTTGTAACCCATTTTAAGCCTTTTTTTGACTTTTCTTCCGTATTCTTGCCCACTACTATCCTGTTTTAAGTAGGTTTGGCCATTTCTAAGCTATTTTTGGCCATTTCTAACCTGGTTTTGCCATTTCTAACCCGTTTTAAGCCATTTCCCCCCTTTCTTACTTATTTTTGCCCATTTCTTACCTGGTTTCAGTCTTTTTTGGTCATTTCTAAGCCATTGTTTCCCATTTCTGCTGCGTTT
Source organism: Myiopsitta monachus (assembly GCA_017639245.1). Classification (NCBI taxonomy): domain Eukaryota; kingdom Metazoa; phylum Chordata; class Aves; order Psittaciformes; family Psittacidae; genus Myiopsitta; species Myiopsitta monachus. Next base: position 4,562,830 of record CM029940.1, read on the forward strand.
TAAGCCATTTTTCACCACTGCTAACTCATTTTTGTCCCCTTCTAACTCGTTTTAATTCTTTTTTGCCTATTTCGCACCCATTTCTTGGCCATTTCAAACCTGTTTTCGCTCATTTCTAACCTGTTTTAAGCCATTTTTGCAATCCCTACCTAGTTTAAACCATTGGTGCCTATTTCAGACCCTTTTTTGGCCACTCCTAACCCTTTTTTTCCCATTTCTCACCCATTTTAAGCCCCTTTTGGCCATTTCTAACCCATTTTTTCCCCTTTCTAAGCCGTTTTTATGCAATTTTTGGGCCATTTTGAACCTGGCTTTGGCCATTTCTAACCCATTTTCCCTACTTCAAACTCACTTTAAGTGATTTTTTGCGGTTTCTAAACCATTTTCCTCCTCTTATAACCCAATTTAAGCCTTTTTTTTCCCCTTTCTAACCTATTTTGCCCATTTCTAACCGTCATGGTTCAGCAGTAGCAGTCGTTTTTTCTCCTTCTTGGTAGCTGGTGCAGCGCTGTGTTTTTGATTTTGGGCCTGGGAAGAGCGCTGATAACACCAGTGTTTTCAGTTCCTGCTTGGTAATGTTTTGGTCTGGCCAAGGACTTTCTGAGTCTCATGCTATGCCAGGGAGGAGGGGAGCCGGGAGGAAGCAGAGGCAGGACACCTGACCCAAACGGACCAAAGAGGTTCTTCCATACCACAGCACGTCATGCCCAGGATGTGAAACCGGAGAGCAGAGACCCGGAAGGGTGTGGTGGTGGACTGGGGGTGCACGGCATGGTCAGGTTTTTGGTATTGGGGGGTTTGCTGCTGGGGGGTGCACTGGCTGGGTCGGGTTTGGTGAAGAGTGGTATTCTCTTTCCTTGTATTTCTCTTGTATTATTACTGATGGTAGCAGTAGTGATTTGTGTTATACCTTAGTTACTAAAGTGGTCTTATCTCAACCTGTGCGAGTTGCATTCTTTTAATTCTCCTCCCCATCCCCCCGGGACTGGGGCAAGAAAGAGGGGCACTGAGTGAGTGAGTGAGTGAGAAAACTGCGTGGCTGGGGGGCTTAAACCACGACACTAACACACTGCCAGCCTTTCTTTTTTTCCTTTCCTAGCCCATTTTTGGCCATTTCTGTCCCATTTGAGGCCAAATTTTGTCATTTCTAACTCTTTTTTGCCCATTTCAAACCCGTTTTAACTCAGTTTTTGCCCACTTCAAACCCCTTTTAAGCCATTTTTGGTCATTTTGAACCCATTTTTTGCCTTTTCTAACTTGTTTGAAGCCATTTTTGGCCATTTCTAACCCATTTTAAGCCACTTCTGGCATTTTCTAACCCATTTTTGGCCATGTCTGACCCGTTCCAAGCCATTTTTGGCCATTTCTAACTCAGTTTTGCCCATTTCAAACCTGTTTTCAATGAGTTTCGACACTTCTGACCTGGTTTAAGCCATTTCTAACCCATTTTAAGCCATTTTGGGCCATTTCTAACCCTTTTTAACCTAACTGTTGCCATTTCTGACTCATTAGTGCCCATTTTAAACCCTTTTTAAGCCATTTTTTGCATTTCTAACTCAGTATTGCCTATTGCAAACCACTTTTAACTCGTTTTTTTCCCATTTCTAACCCGTTTTTTGCCATTTTTGGCCTTTCCTAACCCATTCCTCTCCCATTTCTAACCCATTTATAAGCCGCTACTGGCAATTTCTAACCCATTTTAAGACATTTTTTCCATTACTAAACCGTTTTGGGCCACTTCTAATCCGTTGTAAGCCCATTTTTGGCATTTCTGACTCATTATTGCCCATTTCAATCCGGTTTTAACACTTCTTTTGCCCATTTCGAACCCCTTTTAAGCCATTTGGGGCCATTTCTGTCCATTTCTAACCTATTATAAGCCAAGTTCTGCCATTTCTATCTCATTTCCCATTTCAAACCTGTTTTGACACGTTTTTGCCCATTTCTAACCCTTTTTAAGCCAGTTTTGCAATTTCTACTTAGTTTTAAACGGGTTTTGTCTATTTCATCCAATTTTTGTCCACTTCTAACCCGTTCTTTCCCATTTCTAACCTGTTTTAAGCAATTTTTGGCTTTTCCTAACCCATTTTTGCCCACTTCTAACTCCTTTTCATTCTTTTTTTTTTTTCCTATTTCTAACCCATTTCTGGCCATTTCTAATCCCATTTTAAGCCTTTTTTTGCATTTTCTACCCAGTTTTGGCAATTTCAATCCAGGTTTTGCCCATTTCTAACCCATTTTAAGCCATTTTTCTCTATTTCTAACAAATCTTAAGCCAATTCTTGCCTTTTCTGACTCCTCATTGCCCATTTCAAACCTGTTTTAACGTATTTTTGCCCAATTCTAACCCGTTTTAAGCCACTTTGGCCATTTCTAACCCATTTTTGCTCATCTCTAACCCTTTTTAAGCCTTTTCTGTCTCTTTCTAACCCATTTTTGCCTGATTTTGCCCATTTCTAACCTATTTGAAGCTTTTTTTTTGCCATTTCTGTCTCATTTTTGGCCATTTCTAACCTGTTTTAAGCCATTTTTGGTGTGCGCTCACAGCGTAGAAATCCAGCTGTGTCCTGGGCTGTATCAAAAGGAGCGTGACCAGCCGGTCGAAGGAGGTGATCCTGCCCCTCTACTCTGCTCTTGTGAGGTTTTAAGCATTTTTTTTTGCAATTTCTACATAGTTTTAAACAATTTTTGCCCATTTCAGACCCTTTCTTGGCCACTTCTAACCCTGTTTTGCCCTTTTCTAACCCAGTTTAAGCCTTTTTGGCAGCGTCTAACCCATTTTTCCCCAGTTCTCAACTCGTTTTAAGTAGTTTTTTGCTCTTTCTAAACCATTTCCCCCTCTTTTAACCCAATTTAAGCCTTTGTTGCCCTTTTCTTACCTATTTTGCCCATTCTAACTCTTTGTAAGCCTTTTTTTCCCCCTTCCTTTTTTAGCCCGCTTTTGTCCATTTCTAACGCGCTGTAAGCCGGTTTTGGTCATTTCTAACCCAATTTTCCCATTTTGTAACCCATTTTAAGCCTTTTTTTGACTTTTCTTCCGTATTCTTGCCCACTACTATCCTGCTTTAAGTAGGTTTTGGCCATTTCTAAGCTATTTTTGGCCATTTCTAACCTGGTTTTGCCCATTTCTAACCCGTTTTTAAGCCATTTCCCCCCTTTTCTTACTTATTTTTGCCATTTCTTACCTGGTTTCAGTCTTTTTTGGTCATTTCTAAGCCATTGTTTCCCATTTCTGCTGCGTTTTAAGCCATTTTTCACCACTGCTAACTCATTTTTGTCCCCTTCTAACTCGTTTTAATTCATTTTTTGCCTATTTCGCACCCATTTCTTGGCCATTTCAAACCTGTTTTCGCTCATTTCTAACCTGTTTTAAGCCATTTTTGCAATCCCTACCTAGTTTTAAACCATTGGTGCCTATTTTCAGACCCTTTTTTGGCCACTCCTAACCCTTTTTTTCCCATTTTCTCACACCATTTTAAGCCCCTTTTGGCCATTTCTAACCCATTTTTTGCCCCTTTCTAAGCCGTTTTTATGCAATTGTTGGGGCCATTTTGAACCTGGCTTTGGCCATTTCTAACCCATTTTCCCTACTTCAAACTCACTTTAAGTAATTTTTTGCGGTTTCTAAACCATTTTCCTCCTCTTATAACCCATTTAAGCCTTTTTTTTCCCCTTCTAACCTATTTTGCCCATTTCTAACCGTCATGGGTCAGCAGGTAGCAGTCGTTTTTTTCTCCTTCTTGGTAGCTGGTGCAGCGCTGTGTTTTGATTTGGGCCTGGGAAGAGCGCTGATAACACCAGTGTTTCAGTTCCTGCTTGGTAATGTTTTGGTCTGGCCAAGGACTTTCTGAGTCTCATGCTATGCCAGGGAGGAGGGGAGCCGGGAGGAAGCAGAGGCAGGACACCTGACCCAAACGGACCAAAGAGGTTCTTCCATACCACAGCACGTCATGCCCAGGATGTGAAACCGGAGAGCAGAGACCGGAAGGGTGTGGTGGTGGACTGGGGGTGCACGGCATGGTCAGGCTTTTGGTATTGGGGGGTTTGCTGCTGGGGGGTGCACTGGCTGGGTCGGGTTGGTGAGAGTGGTATTCTCTTTCCTTGTATTTCTCTTGTATTATTACTGATGGTAGCAGTAGTGATTTGTGTTATACCTTAGTTACTAAACTGGTCTTATCTCAACCTGTGCGAGTTGCATTCTTTAATTCTCCTCCCCATCCCCCGGGACTGGGCAAGAAAGAGGGGCACTGAGTGATGTGAGGAGTGAGTGAGAAAACTGCGTGGCTGGGGGCTTAAACCACGACACTAACACACTGCCAGCCTTCTTTTTTTCCTTTCCTAGCCCATTTTTGGCCATTTCTGTCCCATTTGAAGCAAATTTTGTCATTTCTAACTCTCTTTTTGCCCGTTTCAAACCCGTTTTTAAACTCAGTTTTGCCCACTTCAAACCCTTTAAGCCATTTTTGGTCATTTTGAACCCATTTTTTGGCCTTTTCTAACTTGTTTGAAGCCATTTTTGGCCATTTCTAACCCCATTTTAAGCCACTTCTGGCATTTTCTAACCCATTTTTGGCCATGTCTGACCCGTTCCAAGCCATTTTTGGCCATTTCTAACTCAGTTTTGCCCATTTCAAACCTGTTGTTCAATGAGTTTCGACACTTCTGACCTGGTTTAAGCCATTTCTAACCCATTTTAAGCCATTTTGGGCCATTTCTAACCCTTTTTTAACCTAACTGTTGCCATTTCTGACTCATTAGTGCCCATTTTAAACCCTTTTTAAGCCATTTTTTTTTGCATTTCTAACTCAGTATTGCCTATTGCAAACCACTTTTAACTCGTTTTTTTTCCCATTTCTAACCCGTTTTTGCCATTTTTGGCCTTTCCTAACCCATTCCTCTCCCAGTTTCTATCCCATTTATAAGCCGCTACTGGCAATTTCTAACCCATTTTAAGACATTTTTTCCATTACTAAACCGTTTTGGGCCACTTCTAATCCGTGTAAGCCCATTTTTGGCATTTCTGACTCATTATTGCCCATTTCAACCCGGTTTTAACCTTCTTTTGCCCATTTCGAACCCCTTTTAAGCCATTTGGGGCCATTTCTGTCCATTTCTAACCTATTATAAGCCAAGTTCTGCCATTTCTATCTCATTTCCCATTTCAAACCTGTTTTGACACGTTTTTGCCCATTTCTAACCCTTTTTAAGGCCAGTTTTTGCAATTTCTACTTAGTTTTAAACGAGTTTTGTCTATTTCAATCCAATTTGGTCCACTTCTAACCCGTTCTTTCCCATTTCTAACCTGTTTTAAGCAATTTTTGGCTTTTTCCTAACCCATTTTTGCCCACTTCTAACTCCTTTTCATTCTTTTTTTTTTTTCCTATTTCTAACCCATTTCTGGCCATTTCTAACCCATTTTAAGCCTTTTTGCATTTTCTACCCAGTTTTGGCAATTTCGATCCAGGTTTTGCCCATTTCTAACCCATTTTAAGCCATTTTTCTCTATTTCTAACAAATCTTAAGCCAATTCTTGCCTTTTCTGACTCCTCATTGCCCATTTCAAACCTGTTTTAACGTATTTTTGCCCAATTCTAACCCGTTTTAAGCCACTTTGGCCATTTCTAACCCATTTTTGCTCATCTCTAACCTTTTTAAGCCTTTTCTGTCTCTTTCTAACCCATTTTTGCCTGATTTTTGCCCATTTCTAACCTATTTGAAGCTTATTTTTTTGCCATTTCTGTCTCATTTTTGGCCATTTCTAACCTGTTTTAAGCCATTTTTGGTGTGCGCTCACAGCGTAGAAATCCAGCTGTGTCCTGGGCTGTATCAAAAGGAGCGTGACCAGCCGAGTCGAAGGAGGTGATCTGCCCTCTACTCTGCTCTTGTGAGGTTTTAAGCATTTTTTTTTGCAATTTCTACATAGTTTTAAACAATTTTTGCCCATTTCAGACCCTTTTTTGGCCACTTCTAACCCTGTTTTGCCCTTTTCTAACCCAGTTTAAGCCTTTTTTGGCAGCGTCTAACCCATTTTTCCCCAGTTCTAACTCGTTTTAAGTAGTTTTTTGCTCTTTCTAAACCATTTCCCCCCTCTTTTAACCCAATTTAAGCCTTTGTTGCCCTTTTCTTACCTATTTTGCCCATTTCTAACTCTTTGTAAGCCTTTTCTTTCCCCTTTCCTTTTTTAGCCCACTTTTGTCCATTTCTAACGCGCTTTAAGCCGGTTTTGGTCATTTCTAACCCAATTTTCCCATTTGTGACCCATTTTAAGCCTTTTTTTGACTTTTCTTCCGTATTCTTGCCCACTACTATCCTGTTTTAAGTAGGTTTTGGCCATTTCTAAGCTATTTTTGGCCATTTCTAACCTGGTTTTGCCCATTTCTAACCCGTTTTAAGCCATTTTCCCCCTTTTCTTACTTATTTTTGCCCATTTCTTACCTGGTTTCAGTCTTTTTTGGTCATTTCTAAGCCATTGTTTCCCATTTCTGCTGCGTTTTAAGCCATTTTTCACCACTGCTAACTCATTTTTGTCCCCTTCTAACTCGTTTTAATTCATTTTTGCCTATTTCGCACCCATTTCTTGGCCATTTCAAACCTGTTTTCGCTCATTTCTAACCTGTTTTAAGCCATTTTTGCAATTCCTACCTAGTTTTAAACCATTGGTGCCTATTTCAGACCCTGTTTTGGCCACTCCTAACCCTTTTTTTCCCATTTCTCACCCATTTTAAGCCCCTTTTGGCCATTTCTAACCCGTTTTTGCCCCTTTCTAAGCCGTTTTTAGGCAATTGTTGGGCCATTTTGAACCTGGCTTTGGCCATTTCTAACCCATTTTCCCTACTTCAAACTCACTTGAAGTAATTTTTTGCGGTTTCTAAACCATTTTCCTCCTCTTATAACCCAATTTAAGCCTTTTTTTTCCCCTTTCTAACCTATTTTGCCCATTTCTAACCGTCATGGGTTCAGCAGTAGCAGTCGTTTTTTTCTCCTTCTTGGTAGCTGGTGCAGCGCTGTGTTTTTGATTTTGGGCCTGGGAAGAGCGCTGATAACACCAGTGTTTTCAGTTCCTGCTTGGTAATGTTTTGGTCTGGCCAAGGACTTTCTGAGTCTCATGCTATGCCAGGGAGGAGGGGAGCCGGGAGGAAGCAGAGGCAGGACACCTGACCCAAACGGACCAAAGAGGTTCTTCCATACCACAGCACGTCATGCCCAGGATGTGAAACCGGAGAGCAGAGACCCGGAAGGGTGTGGTGGTGGACTGGGGGTGCACGGCATGGTCAGGTTTTTGGTATTGGGGGGTTTGCTGCTGGGGGGTGCACTGGCTGGGTCGGGTTTGGTGAAGAGTGGTATTCTCTTTCCTTGTATTTCTCTTGTATTATTACTGATGGTAGCAGTAGTGATTTGTGTTATACCTTAGTTACTAAACTGGTCTTATCTCAACCTGTGCGAGTTGCATTCTTTTAATTCTCCTCCCCATCCCCCCGGGACTGGGGCAAGAAAGAGGGGCACTGAGTGAGTGAGTGAGAAAACTGCGTGGCTGGGGGGCTTAAACCACGACACTAACACACTGCCAGCCTTTCTTTTTTTCCTTTCCTAGCCCATTTTTGGCCATTTCTATCCCATTTGAAGCCAAATTTTGTCATTTCTAACTCTTTTTTGCCCATTTCAAACCCGTTTTAACTCAGTTTTTGCCCACTTCAAACCCCTTTTAAGCCATTTTTGGTCATTTTGAACCCATTTTTTGGCCTTTTCTAACTTGTTTGAAGCCATTTTTGGCCATTTCTAACCCATTTTAAGCCACTTCTGGCATTTTCTAACCCATTTTTGGCCATGTCGACCCGTTCCAGCCATTTTTGGCCATTTCTACTCAGTTTTGCCCATTTCAAACCTGTTTTCAATGAGTTTCGACACTTCTGACCTGGTTTAAGCCATTTCTAACCCATTTTAAGCCATTTTGGGCCATTTCTAACCCTTTTTAACCTAACTGTTGCCATTTCTGACTCATTAGTGCCCATTTTAAACCCTTTTTAAGCCATTTTTTGCATTTCTAACTCAGTATTGCCTATTGCAAACCACTTTTAACTCGTTTTTTCCCATTTCTAACCCGTTTTATGCCATTTTTGGCCTTTCCTAACCCATTCCTCTCCCATTTCTAACCCATTTATAAGCCGCTACTGGCAATTTCTAACCCATTTTAAGACATTTTTTCCATTACTAAACCGTTTTGGGCCACTTCTAATCCGTTGTAAGCCCATTTTTGGCCTTTCTGACTCATTATTGCCCATTTCAACCCGGTTTTTAACACTTCTTTTGCCCATTTCGAACCCCTTTTAAGCCATTTGGGGCCATTTCTGTCCATTTCTAACCTATTATAAGCCAAGTTTCTGCCATTTCTATCTCATTTCCCATTTCAAACCTGTTTTGACACGTTTTTGCCCATTTCTAACCCTTTTTAAGCCAGTTTTGCAATTTCTACTTAGTTTTAAACGGGTTTTGTCTATTCAATCCAATTTTTGTCCACTTCTAACCCGTTCTTTCCCATTTCTAACCTGTTTTAAGCAATTTTTGGCTTTTCCTAACCCATTTTTTGCCCACTTCTAACTCCTTTTCATTCTTTCCTATTTCTAACCCATTTCTGGCCATTTCTAACCCATTTTAAGCCTTTTTTGCATTTTCTACCCAGTTTTGGCAATTTCGATCCAGGTTTTGCCCATTTCTAACCCATTTTAAGCCATTTTTCTCTATTTCTAACAAATCTTAAGCCAATTCTTGCCTCTTCTGACTCCTCATTGCCCATTTCAAACCTGTTTTAACGTATTTTTGCCCAATTCTAACCCGTTTTAAGCCACTTTGGCCATTTCTAACCCATTTTTGCTCATCTCTAACCCTTTTTAAGCCTTTTCTGTCTCTTTCTAACCCATTTTTGCCTGATTTTGCCCATTTCTAACCTATTTGAAGCTTTTTTTTTTGCCATTTCTGTCTCATTTTTGGCCATTTCTAACCTGTTTTAAGCCATTTTTGGTGTGCGCTCACAGCGTAGAAATCCAGCTGTGTCCTGGGCTGTATCAAAAGGAGCGTGACCAGCCGGTCGAAGGAGGTGATCCTGCCCCTCTACTCTGCTCTTGTGAGGTTTTAAGCATTTTTTTTGCAATTTCTACATAGTTTTAAACAATTTTTGCCCATTTCAGACCCTTTCTTGGCCACTTCTAACCCTGTTTTGCCCTTTTCTAACCCAGTTTAAGCCTTTTTTGGCAGCGTCTAACCCATTTTTCCCCAGTTCTAACTCGTTTTAAGTAGTTTTTTGCTCTTTCTAAACCATTTCCCCCTCTTTTAACCCAATTAAGCCTTTGTTGCCCTTTTCTTACCTATTTTGCCCATTCTAACTCTTGTAAGCCTTTTTTTTTCCCCCTTTCCTTTTTTAGCCCGCTTTTGTCCATTCTAACGCGCTTTAAGCCGGTTTTGGTCATTTCTAACCCAATTTTCCCATTTGTAACCCATTTTAAGCCTTTTTTTGACTTTTCTTCCGTATTCTGCCCACTACTATCCTGTTTTAAGTAGGTTTTGGCCATTTCTAAGCTATTTTTGGCCATTTCTAACTGGTTTTGCCCATTTCTAACCCGTTTTAAGCCATTTCCCCCCTTTTCTTACTTATTTTTGCCCATTTCTTACCTGGTTTCAGTCTTTTTTGGTCATTTCTAAGCCATTGTTTCCCATTTCTGCTGCGTTTTAAGCCATTTTTCACCACTGCTAACTCATTTTTGTCCCCTTCTAACTCGTTTTAATTCATTTTTGCCTATTTCGCACCCATTTCTTGGCCATTTCAAACCTGTTTTCGCTCATTTCTAACCTGTTTAAGCCATTTTGCAATTCCTACCTAGTTTTAAACATTGGTGCCTATTTCAGACCCTTTTTTGGCCACTCCTAACCCTTTTTTTCCCATTTCTCACCCATTTTTAAGCCCCTTTTGGCCATTTCTAACCCTTTTTGTTTTTGCCCTTTCTAAGCCGTTTTTATGCAATTGTTGGGCCATTTTGAACCTGGCTTTGGCCATTTCTAACCCATTTTCCCTACTTCAAACTCACTTGAAGTATTTTTTGCGGTTTCTAAACCATTTTCCTCCTCTTATAACCCAATTTAAGCCTTTTTTTTCCCCTTTCTAACCTATTTGCCCATTTCTAACCGTCATGGTTCAGCAGTAGCAGTCGTTTTTTTTCTCCTTCTTGGTAGCTGTGCAGCGCTGTGTTTTTGATTTTGGGCCTGGGAAGAGCGCTGATAACACCAGTGTTTTCAGTTCCTGCTTGGTAATGTTTTGGTCTGGCCAAGGACTTTCTGAGTCTCATGCTATGCCAGGGAGGAGGGGAGCCGGGAGGAAGCAGAGGCAGGACACCTGACCCAAACGGACCAAAGAGGTTCTTCCTACCACAGCACGTCATGCCCAGGATGTGAAACCGGAGAGCAGAGACCCGGAAGGGTGTGGTGGTGGACTGGGGGTGCACGCATGGTCAGGTTTTTGGTATTGGGGGGTTTGCTGCTGGGGGGTGCACTGGCTGGGTCGGGTTTGGTGAAGAGTGGTATTCTCTTCCTTGTATTTCTCTTGTATTATTACTGATGGTAGCAGTAGTGATTTGTGTTATACCTTAGTTACTAAAGTGGTCTTATCTCAACCTGTGCGAGTTGCATTCTTTTAATTCTCCTCCCCATCCCCCGGGACTGGGGCAAGAAAGAGGGGCACTGAGTGAGTGAGTGAGTGAGAAAACTGCGTGGCTGGGGGGCTTAAACCACGACACTAACACACTGCCAGCCTTTCTTTTTTCCTTTCCTAGCCCATTTTTGGCCATTTCTGTCCATTTGAAGCCAAATTTTGTCATTTCTAACTCTTTTTTGCCCATTTCAAACCCGTTTAACTCAGTTTTTGCCCACTTCAAACCCCTTTTAAGCCATTTTTGGTCATTTTGAACCCATTTTTTGGCCTTTTCTAACTTGTTTGAAGCCATTTTTGGCCATTTCTAACCCATTTTAAGCCACTTCTGGCATTTTCTAACCCATTTTTGGCCATGTCTGACCCGTTCCCAAGCATTTTTGGGCCATTTCTAACTCAGTTTTGCCCATTTCAAACTGTTTTCAATGAGTTTCGACACTCTGACCTGGTTTAAGCATTTCTAACCCATTTAAGCCATTTTGGCCATTTCTACCCTTTTAACCTACTGTTGCCATTTCTGACTCATTAGTGCCCATTTTAAACCCTTTTTAAGCCATTTTTGCATTTCTAACTCAGTATTGCCTATTGCAAACCACTTTTAACTCGTTTTTTCCATTTCTAACCCGTTTTTTGCCATTTTTGGCCTTTCCTAACCCATTCCTCTCCCATTTCTAACCCATTTATAAGCCGCTACTGGCAATTTCTAACCCATTTTAAGACATTTTTTCCATTACTAAACCGTTTTGGGCACTCTAATCCGTTGTAAGCCCATTTTTGGCCTTTCTGACTCATTATTGCCCATTTCAACCCGGTTTTAACACTTCTTTTGCCCATTTCGAACCCCTTTTAAGCCATTTGGGGCCATTTCTGTCCATTTCTAACCTATTATAAGCCAAGTTCTGCCATTTCTATCTCATTTCCCATTGCAAACCTGTTTTGACACGTTTTTGCCCATTTCTAACCCTTTTTAAGCCAGTTTTGCAATTTCTACTTAGTTTAAACGGGTTTTGTCTATTTCAATCCAATTTTGTCCACTTCTAACCCGTTCTTTCCCATTTCTAACCTGTTTAAGCAATTTTTGGCTTTTCTAACCCATTTTTGCCCACTTCTAACTCCTTTTCATTCTTTTTTTTTCCTATTTCTAACCCATTTCTGGCCATTTCTAACCCATTTTAAGCCTTTTTTGCATTTTCTACCCAGTTTTGGCAATTTCGATCCAGGTTTTGCCCATTTCTAACCCATTTTAAGCCATTTTTCTCTATTTCTAACAAATCTTAAGCCAATTCTTGCCTCTTCTGACTCGCTCATTGCCATTTCAAACCTGTTTTAAACGTATTTTTGCCCAATTCTAACCCGTTTTAAGCCACTTTGGCATTTCTAACCCATTTTTGCTCATCTCTAACCCTTTTTAAGCCTTTTCTGTCTCTTTCTAACCCATTTTTGCCTGATTTTGCCCATTTCTAACCTATTTGAAGCTTATTTTTTTTGCATTTCTGTCTCATTTTTGGCCATTTCTAACCTGTTTTAAGCATTTTTGGTGTGCGCTCACAGCGTAGAAATCCAGCGCTGTGTCCTGGGCTGTATCAAAAGGAGCGTGACCAGCCGGTCGAAGGAGGTGATCCTGCCCCTCTACTCTGCTCTTGTGAGGTTTTAAGCATTTTTTTTGCAATTTCTACATAGTTTTAAACAATTTTTGCCCATTTCAGACCCTTTTTGGCCACTTCTAACCCTGTTTTGCCCTTTTCTAACCCAGTTAAGCCTTTTTTGGCAGCGTCTAACCATTTTTCCCCAGTTCTACTCGTTTTAAGTAGTTTTTTGCTCTTTCTAAACCATTTCCCCCCTCTTTTAACCCAATTTAAGCCTTTGTTGCCCTTTTCTTACCTATTTTGCCCATTTCTAACTCTTTGTAAGCCTTTTTTTTCCCCCTTTCCTTTTTTAGCCCGCTTTTGTCCATTTCTAACGCGCTTTAAGCCGTTTTGGTCATTTCTAACCCAATTTTCCCATTTGTACCCATTTTAAGCCTTTTTTTGACTTTCTTCCGTATCTTGCCCACTACTATCCTGTTTTAAGTAGGTTTTGGCCATTTCTAAGCTATTTTTGGCCATTTCTAACCTGGTTTTGCCCATTTCTAACCCCGTTTTAAAGCATTTCCCCCCTTTTCTACTTATTTTGCCCATTTCTTACCTGGTTTCAGTCTTTTTGGTCATTTCTAAGCCATTGTTTCCCATTTCTGCTGCGTTTTAAGCCATTTTTCACCACTGCTAACTCATTTTTGTCCCCTTCTAACTCGTTTTAATTCATTTTTGCCTATTTCGCACCCATTTCTTGGCCATTTCAAACCTGTTTTCGCTCATTTCTAACCTGTTTTAAGCCATTTTTGCAATCCTACCTAGTTTTAAACCATTGGTGCCTATTTCAGACCCTTTTTTGGCCACTCCTAACCCTTTTTTTCCCATTTCTCACCCATTTTAGCCCTTTTGGCCATTTCTAACCCATTTTTTCCCCTTTCTAAGCCGTTTTTATGCAATTGTTGGGCCATTTTGAACCTGGCTTTGGCCATTTCTAACCCATTTTCCCTACTTCAAACTCACTTGAAGTAATTTTTTGCGGTTTCTAAACCATTTTCCTCCTCTTATAACCCAATTAAGCCTTTTTTTTCCCTTCTAACCTATTTTGCCCATTTCTAACCGTCATGGGTTCAGCAGTAGCAGTCGTTTTTTTCTCCTTCTTGGTAGCTGTGCAGCGCTGTGTTTTTGATTTTGGGCCTGGAAGAGCGCTGATAACACCAGTGTTTTCAGTCCTGCTTGGTAATGTTTTTGTCTGGCCAAGGACTTTCTGAGTCTCATGCTATGCCAGAGGAGGGGAGCCGGGAGAAGCAGAGGCAGGACACCTGACCCAAACGGACCAAAGAGGTTCTTCCATACCACAGCACGTCATGCCCAGGATGTGAAACCGGAGAGCAGAGACCCGGAAGGTGTGGTGGTGGACTGGGGTGCACGGCATGGTCAGGTTTTTGGTATTGGGGGGTTTGCTGCTGGGGGGTGCACTGGCTGGGTCGGGTTTGGTGAAGAGTGGTATTCTCTTCCTTGTATTTCTCTGTATTATTACTGATGGTAGCAGTAGTGATTTGTGTTATACCTTAGTTACTAACTGGTCTTATCTCAACCTGTGCGAGTTGCATTCTTTTAATTCTCCTCCCCATCCCCCCGGGACTGGGGCAAGAAGAGGGGCACTGAGTGAGTGAGTGAGTGAGAAAACTGCGTGGCTGGGGGGCTTAAACCACGACACTAACACACTGCCAGCCTTTCTTTTTTTCCTTTCCTAGCCCATTTTTGGCCATTTCTGTCCCATTTTGAAGCCAATTTTGTCATTTCTAACTCTTTTTTGCCCATTTCAAACCCGTTTTAACTCAGTTTTTGCCCACTTCAAACCCCTTTTAAGCCATTTTTGGTCATTTTGAACCCATTTTTTGGCCTTTTCTAACTTGTTTGAAGCCATTTTTGGCATTCTAACCCATTTAAGCCACTTCTGGCATTTTCTAACCCATTTTTGGCCATGTCTGACCGTTCCAAGCCTTTTTGGCCATTTCTAACTCGTTTTGCCCATTTCAAACTGTTTTCAATGAGTTTCGACACTTCTGACCTGGTTTAAGCCATTTCTAACCCATTTTAAGCCATTTTGGGCCATTTCTAACCCTTTTAACCTAACTGTTGCCATTTCTGACTCATTAGTGCCCATTTTAAACCCTTTTTAAGCCATTTTTTGCATTTCTAACTCAGTATTGCCTATTGCAAACCACTTTTAACTCGTTTTTTTTCCATTTCTAACCGTTTTTTGCCATTTTTGGCCTTTCCTAACCCATTCCTCTCCATTTCTAACCCATTTATAAGCCGCTACTGGCAATTTCTAACCCATTTTAAGACATTTTTTTCCATTACTAAACCGTTTTTGGGCCACTTCTAATCGTTGTAAGCCCATTTTTGGCATTTCTGACTCATTATTGCCCATTTCACCGTTTTTAAACACTTCTTTTGCCATTTCGAACCCCTTTTAAGCCATTTGGGCCATTTCTGTCCATTTCTAACCTATTATAGCCAAGTTCTGCCATTTCTATCTCATTTCCCATTTCAAACCGTTTTTGACACGTTTTTGCCCATTTCTAACCCTTTTTAAGCCAGTTTGCAATTTCTACTTAGTTTTAAACGGGTTTTGTCTATTTCAATCCAATTTTTGTCCACTTCTAACCCGTTCTTTCCCATTTCTAACCTGTTTTAAGCAATTTTTGGCTTTGTCCTAACCCATTTTTGCCCACTTCTAACTCCTTTTCATTCTCCTATTTCTAACCCATTTCTGGCCATTTCTAACCATTTTAAAGCCTTTTTTGCATTTTCTACCCAGTTTTGGCATTTCGATCCAGGTTTTGCCCATTTCTAACCCATTTTAAGCCATTTTTCTCTATTTCTACAAATCTTAAGCCAATTCTTGCCTCTTCTGACTCCTCATTGCCCATTTCAAACCTGTTTAACGTATTTTTTGCCCAATTCTAACCCGTTTTAAGCCACTTTGGCCATTTCTACCCATTTTTGCTCATCTCTAACCCTTTTTAAGCCTTTTCTGTCTCTTTCTAACCCATTTTTGCCTGATTTTGCCATTTCTAAACCTATTTGAAGCTTTTTTTTGCCATTTCTGTCTCATTTTTTGGCCATTTCTAACCTGTTTTTAAGCCATTTTTGGTGTGCGCTCACAGCGTAGAATCCAGCTGTGTCCTGGGCTGTATCAAAAGGAGCGTGACCAGCCGGTCGAAGGAGGTGATCCTGCCCCTCTACTCTGCTCTTGTGAGGTTTAAGCATTTTTTTTGCAATTTCTACATAGTTTTAAACAATTTTTGCCCATTTCAGACCCTTTTTGGCCACTTCTAACCTGTTTTGCCCTTTTCTAACCCAGTTTAAGCCTTTTTTGGCAGCGTCTAACCCATTTTTCCCCAGTTCTAACTCGTTTTAAGTAGTTTTTTGCTCTTTCTAAACATTTCCCCCCTCTTTTAACCCAATTTAAGCCTTTGTTGCCCTTTTCTTACCTATTTTGCCCATTTCTAACTCTTTGTAAGCCTTTTTTTCCCCTTTCCTTTTTTAGCCCGCTTTTGTCCATTTCTAACACCGCTTTAAGCCGGTTTTGGTCATTTCTAACCCAATTTTCCCATTTGTAACCCCATTTTAAAAGCCTTTTTTGACTTTTCTTCCGTATTCTTGCCCACTACTATCCTGTTTTAAGTAGGTTTTGGCCATTTCTAAGCTATTTTTGGCCATTTCTACCTGGTTTTGCCATTTCTAACCCGTTTTAAGCCATTTCCCCCTTTTCTTACTTATTTTTGCCCATTTCTTACCTGGTTTCAGTCTTTTTTGGTCATTTCTAAGCCATTGTTTCCCATTTCTGCTGCGTTTTAAGCCATTTTTCACCACTGCTAACTCATTTTTGTCCCCTTCTAACTCGTTTTAATTCTTTTTGCCTATTTCGCACCCATTTCTTGGCCATTTCAACCTGTTTTCGCTCATTTCTAACCTGTTTTAAAGCCATTTTTGCAATCCTACCTAGTTTTAAACCATTGGTGCCTATTTCAGACCCTTTTTTGGCCACTCCTAACCCTTTTTTTCCCATTTCTCACCCATTTTAAGCCCCTTTTGGCCATTTCTAACCCATTTTTTGCCCCTTTCTAAGCCGTTTTTTATGCAATTTTGGGCCTTTTGAACCTGGCTTTGGCCATTTCTAACCCATTTTCCCTACTTCAAACTCACTTGAAGTAATTTTTTGCGGTTTCTAAACCATTTTCCTCCTCTTATAACCCAATTTAAGCCTTTTTTTTCCCCTTTCTAACCTATTTTGCCCATTTCTAACCGTCATGGGTTCAGCAGTAGCAGTCGTTTTTTTCTCCTTCTTGGTAGCTGGTGCAGCGCTGTGTTTTTGATTTTGGGCCTGGGAAGAGCGCTGATAACACCAGTGTTTTCAGTTCCTGCTTGGTAATGTTTTTGGTCTGGCCAAGGACTTTCTGAGTCTCATGCTATGCCAGGAGGAGGGGAGCCGGGAGGAAGCAGAGGCAGGACACCTGACCCAAACGGACCAAAGAGGTTCTTCCATACCACAGCACGTCATGCCCAGGATGTGAAACCGGAGAGCAGAGACCCGGAAGGGTGTGGTGGTGGACTGGGGGTGCACGGCATGGTCAGGTTTTTGGTATTGGGGGGTTTGCTGCTGGGGGGTGCACTGGCTGGGTCGGGTTTGGTGAAGAGTGGTATTCTCTTTCCTTGTATTTCTCTTGTATTATTACTGATGGTAGCAGTAGTGATTTGTGTTATACCTTAGTTACTAAACTGGTCTTATCTCACCTGTGCGAGTTGCATTCTTTAATTCTCCTCCCCATCCCCCCGGGACTGGGGCAAGAAAGAGGGGCACTGAGTGAGTATGAGTGAGTGAGAAAACTGCGTGGCTGGGGGGCTTAAAACCACGACACTAACACACTGCCAGCCTTTCTTTTTTTCCTTTCCTAGCCCATTTTTGGCCATTCTGTCCCATTTGAGGCCAAATTTTGTCATTTCTAACTCTTTTTTTGCCCGTTTCAAACCCGTTTTAACTCAGTTTTTGCCCACTTCAAACCCCTTTTAAGCCATTTTTGGTCATTTTGACCCATTTTTTGGCCTTTCTAACTTGTTTGAAGCCATTTTTGGCCATTTCTAACCCATTTTAAGCCACTTCTGGCATTTTCTAACCCATTTTTGGCCATGTCTGACCCGTTCCAAGCCATTTTTTGGCCACTTTCTAACTCAGTTTTGCCCATTTCAAACTGTTTTCAATGAGTTTCGACACTTCTGACCTGGTTTAAGCCATTTCTAACCCATTTTAAGCCATTTTGGGCCATTTCTAACCCTTTTTAACCTAACTGTTGCCATTTCTGACTCATTATTGCCCATTTTAAACCCTTTTTTAAGCCATTTTTTGCATTTCTAACTCAGTATTGCCTATTGCAAACCACTTTTTAACTCGTTTTTTTTTCCCATTTCTAACCCGTTTTTGCCATTTTTGGCCTTTCCTAACCCATTCCTCTCCCATTTCTAACCCATTTATAAGCCGCTACTGGCAATTTCTAACCCATTTTAAGACATTTTTTCCATTACTAAACCGTTTTGGGCCACTTCTAATCCGTTGTAAGCCCATTTTTGGCCTTTCTGACTCATTATTGCCCATTTCATCCCCGGTTTTACACTTCTTTTGCCCACTTCGAACCCCTTTTAAGCATTTGGGCCATTTCTGTCCATTTCTAACCTATTATAAGCCAAGTTTTGCCATTTCTATCTCATTTCCCCATTGCAAACCTGTTTTGACAACGTTTTTGCCCATTTCTAACCCTTTTAAGCCAGTTTTTGCAATTCTACTTAGTTTTAAACGGGTTTTGTCTATTTCAATCCATTTTTGTCCACTTCTAACCCGTTCTTTCCCATTTCTAACCTGTTTTAAGCAATTTTTGGCTTTTCCTAACCATTTTTGCCACTTCTAACTCCTTTTCATTCTTTTTTTTTCCTATTTCTAACCCATTTCTGGCCATTTCTAACCCATTTTAAGCCTTTTTTGCATTTTCTACCCAGTTTTGGCAATTTCGATCCAGGTTTTGCCCATTTCTAACCCATTTAAGCCATTTTCTCTATTTCTACAAATCTTAAGCCAATCTTGCCTCTTCTGACTCCTCATTGCCCATTTCAAACCTGTTTTAACGTATTTTTGCCCAATTCTAACCGTTTTAAGCCACTTTGGCCATTTCTAACCCATTTTTGCTCATCTCTAACCCTTTTTAAGCCTTTTCTGTCTCTTTCTAACCCATTTTTGCCTGATTTTGCCCATTTCTAACCTATTTGAAGCTTTTTTTTTGCCATTTCTGTCTCATTTTTGGCCATTTCTAACCTGTTTTAAGCCATTTTTGGTGTGCGCTCACAGCGTAGAAATCCAGCTGTGTCCTGGGCTGTATCAAGAGGAGCGTGACCAAGCCGGTCGAAGGAGGTGATCCTGCCCCTCTACTCTGCTCTTGTGAGGTTTTAAGCATTTTTTTTGCAATTTCTACATAGTTTTAACAATTTTTGCCCATTTCAGACCTTTTTTGCCACTTCTAACCCTGTTTGCCTTTCTAACCCAGTTTAAGCCTTTTTTGGCAGCGTCATAACCCATTTTTCCCCAGTTCTAACTCGTTTTAAGTATTTTTTTGCTCTTTCTAAACCATTTCCCCACTCTTTTAACCCAATTTTAGCCTTTGTTGCCCTTTTCTTACCTATTTTGCCCATTTCTAACTCTTTGTAGCCTTTTTTTTCCCCTTTCCTTTTTAGCCCGCTTTTGTCCATTTCTAACGCGCTTTAAGCCGGTTTTGGTCATTTCTAACCCAATTTTCCCATTTGTAACCATTTAAGCCTTTTTTTGACTTTTCTTCCGTATTCTTGCCCACTACTATCCGTTTTAAGAGTTTTGCATTTCAAGCTTTTTTTGGCCATTTCTAACCTGGTTTTGCCCATTTCAACCGTTTTAAGCCATTTCCCCCTTTTCTACTTATTTTTGCCCATTTCTTACCTGGTTTCAGTCTTTTTTGGTCATTTCTAAGCCATTGTTTCCCATTTCTGCTGCGTGTTTAAGCCATTTTTCACCACTGCTAACTCATTTTTGTCCCCTTCTAACTCGTTTTAATTCATTTTTGCCTATTTCGCACCCATTTCTTGGCATTTCAAACCTGTTTCGCTCATTTCTAACCTGTTTTAAGCCATTTTTGCAATCCCTACCTAGTTTTAAACCATTGGTGCCTATTTCAGACCCTTTTTTGGCCACTCCTAACCCTTTTTTCCCATTTCTCACCCATTTTAGAGCCCCTTTTTGGCCCATTTCTAACCCATTTTTTCCCCTTTCTAAGCCGTTTTTATGCAATTTTTGGCCATTTTGAACCTGGCTTTGGCATTTCTAACCCATTTTCCCTACTTCAAACTCACTTGAAGTAATTTTTGCGGTTTCTAACCATTTTCCTCCTCTTATAACCCAATTTAAGCCTTTTTTTTCCCCTTTCTAACCTATTTTGCCCATTTCTAACCGTCATGGGTTCAGCAGTAGCAGTCGTTTTTTTCTCCTTCTTGGTAGCTGGTGCAGCGCTGTGTTTTTGATTTTGGGCCTGGGAAGAGCGCTGATAACACCAGTGTTTTCAGTCCTGCTTGGTAATGTTTTGGTCTGGCCAAGGACTTTCTGAGTCTCATGCTATGCCAGGGAGGAGGGGAGCCGGGAGGAAGCAGAGGCAGGACACCTGGACCCAAACGACCAAAGAGGTTCTTCCAAACCACAGCACGTCACGCCCAGGATGTGAAACCGGAGAGCAGAGACCCGAAGGGTGTGGTGGTGGACTGGGGTGCACGGCATGGTCAGGTTTTGGTATTGCGGTTTTGCTGCTGGGGGGTGCACTGGCTGGGTCGGGTTTGGTGAAGAGTGGTATTCTCTTTCCTTGTATTTCTCTTGTATTATTACTGATGGTAGCAGTAGTGATTTGTGTTATACCTTAGTTACAAACTGGTCTTATCTCAACCTGTGCGAGTTGCATTCTTTTAATTCTCCTCGCCATCCCCCGGGACTGGGCAAGAAAGAGGGGCACTGAGTGAGTGAGTGAGTGAGAAAACTGCGTGGCTGGGGGCTTAAACCACGACACTAACACTGCCAGCCTTTCTTTTTTTCCTTTCCTACCCATTTTTGGCCATTTCTATCCCATTTGAAGCCAATTTGTCATTTCTACTCTTTTTTGCCCATTTCAAACCGTTTTAACTCAGTTTTTGCCCACTTCAACCCCTTTTAAGCCAGTTTTGGTCATTTTGAAACCCATTTTTTGCCTTTTCCTAACTTGTTTGAAGCCATTTTGGCCATTTCTAACCCATTTAAGCCACTTCTGGCATTTTCTACCCATTTTGGCCATGTCTGACCGTTCAAGTCCCTTTTGGCATTTCTAACAGTTTGCCCATTCAAACCTGTTTTTCATGAGTTTCGACACTTCTGACCTGGTTTAAGCCATTTCTAACCCATTTTAAGCATTTTGGGCCATTTCTAACCCTTTTTACCTAACTGTTGCCATTTCTGACTCTTAGTGCCCATTTAAACCCTTTTTAAGCCATTTTTTGCATTTCTAACTCAGTATTGCCTATTGCCAACCACTTTAACTCGTCCCATTTCTAACCCGTTTTTTGCCATTTTTGGCCTTTCCTAACCCATTCCTCTCCCATTTCTAAACCCATTTATAAGCCGCTACTGGCAATTTCTAACCCATTTTAAGACATTTTTTCCATTACTAACCGTTTTTGGGCCACTTCTAATCGTGTAAGCCCATTTTTGGCATTTCTGACTCATTATTGCCCATTTCAATCCGGTTTTTAACACTTCTTTTGCCATTTCGAACCCCTTTTAAGCCATTTGGGGCCATTTCTGTCCATTTCTAACCTATTACTAAGCCAAGTTCTGCCTTTCTATCTCATTTCCCATTTCAAACCTGTTTTGACACGTTTTTGTGCCCATTTCTAACCTTTTTAAGCCAGTTTTGCAATTTCTACTTAGTTTTTAAACGGGTTTTGTCTATTTCAATCCAATTTTTGTCCACTTCTAACCGTTCTTTCCCATTTCTACCTGTTTTAAGCAATTTTTGGCTTTTCATAACCCATTTTTGCCCACTTCTAACTCCTTTTCATTCTGTTCTATTTCCTAACCCAATTTCTGCCATTCTAATCCATTTTAAGCCTTTTTTGCAATTTTCTACCCAGTTTTGGCAATCTCAATCAGGTTTTGCCCATTTCTAACCCATTTGTAAGCATTTTCTCTATTCTAACAATCTAAAGCCAATCCTTGCCTTGTCTGACTCCTCATTGCCATTTTCAAACCTGTTTTAACGTATTTTTGCCCAAATTCTAACCCGTTTTCAGCCACTTGGCCATTCGACCCATTGTTTTTGCTCATCTCTAACCCTTTTTAGCCTTTTCTGTCTCTTTCTAACCCATTGTGCCTGATTTTGCCATTTATAACTATTTGACGCTTATTTTTTGCCATTTCTGTCTCATTTTTGGCCATTTCTAACAGTTTTAAGCCAGTTGTGGGTTTTTTGGTGCGCTAACCAGCGTAGAAATCAGCTGTGTCCTGGCTGTACAAAAAGGAGCGTGACCAGCCGGTCGTAGGAGGTGATCATGACCCTCTACTCTGCTCTTGTGAGTTTTAAGCATTTTTTTTTTGCAATTTCGACATAGTTTTAAACAATTTTGCCCCATTTCAGACGACTTTTTTGGCCACTTCTAACCCTGTTTTGCCCTTTTCTAAACAGAGTTTAAGCCGGTTGGCAGCGGTCAACCCATGTGTCCCCAGTTCTAACTCGTTTTTATAGAGTTTGTTGCTCTTTCTAAACATTCCACCCTCTTTTAAACCAATTGAAGAATTTGTTTGTTGCACTTTTCGTACATATTTTGCCCAGGTCTAACTCTGTAAGCCTTTTTTTCCCCCTTTCCTTTTTTAGCCAGACGTTTTCCATTCTAACACCCTTAAGCGGTTCTTTGGTCATTTCTAACCAACTTTCCCATTTGTAAACCATCTAAGACTTTTTTTGACTTTCTTCCGTTTTCGCCCAATACATCCTGTAAGTAGGTTTTGGCCATTTCTAAAGCGATTTTGGCCATTTATAACATGTTTTTGGCACATTTATAAACCGTTTTTAATCCATTGCCCCCTTTCTTACTTAATTTTTTCCATTTCTTACATGTTTCAGTTATTTTTTTGGTCATTTCTAAGCCATGTTCCACATTTTCTTCTGCGTTTTTAAGCCAACATTTTCACCAATGATAACAATTTTTGTCCCCTTCTAACTCGTTAATTCTTTTTTTGACTATTTCGCACCCATTCATGGCAATTTCAAACCTGTTT